>PVHX01019455.1:9343-34503 GCA_004024805.1 Geosciurus inauris
ACACACACACACACACACACACACAACACACACAACACACACACACACACACACACACACCACACACACACACACACACACAACACACACACACACACACACACCACACACACACACACACACACACACACACACACACACACATATATATTTTGGTACCGGGGATTAAACTCAGGAGCACTCGACCACTGAACCACATCCCTAGCCCTATTTTGTGTTTTATTTAGAGACAGGGTCTCACTGAGTTACTTAGCCGAGGCTGGCTTTGACCTTGTGATTCTCCTGTTTCAGCCTCCCAAAGTGCTGGGATTACAGGCATGCTCCACCGCATCTGGCTATTGGCTTTACATTTTTAATCAGAAGCAACTTCAACTGTCCTTCAGTGATGGACAGGGGGTGACAACAAGGTGTATGTTTGGTCAGTTGAGGAGGGCTGGGGCAGGTCAGGTTCTAAGTCTTAATCCATACGTTCAGGACTCCTGGCCTGATGGTGGGAAGAAGCCGCATTCCATGGAGCCCCATCTTCAGGCCTGGGAGTGAGAGACTGCTCCAACTGCGGGTCCCCTCGGAGCATAGCCAGGGTAAAGTCTGGTCTGAGGGTCATGGTCAGGCTGAAGAACTAACTTTGGTTAGATGTCTAAAGTCTGAATCCAGGGTCAGCCACTCTCTAGCTGAGACCCTTGGAAAGGTACCGAACTCTTGAACTGACAGACCAGCAAATGAAGAACCTGCTACAGAAGGAACAAGTAAGCCTGCTTGTGCAGATGCCTGGGCAGGGCTGGGAGGGAGCTGAAGTATAATGAACCTTCTTGTCAACGCTGGTGTATGAGTTTCTGGCTATTGGAGACTAACCTACCTGCTGCGTCTCTGGTTCATAGATATTGAATCAAAAAGAGCGAGTGGTTAACATGGGGACACCACCTGTACAGGGCCTTGGAGCAACTAGCCTCCTTTCTAGAATCACAGCTCCACAGGAGACCCCTGGAGTGTGGGTGGTGTGAGGCCCCAGTCAGCCGGAATTCTCTAGAAACATCTCTTGTGGGCTTCCCATTGAGCCTACCTGGTTCATCTTGGGAAGATCCTTAATTGTCTCCTTCTGAGCCTCTTTCTCCTTAGCCCACATTCGAAGGTAGTGTCGGTAGTCTGGTGGGCTGGTCCCCTTCTCCTCTGAGTTGGGAAAAAAAACAGATTAATCTCCATCTGTCACATGAGAGAAAGAGGGTTACAGGCTGGAAGCAGAGAGGAGTAGGGTTGCATTTTCTCTGTTGTGGACTTAGCTGGGCCCTGTTATGAAACACTCTGGCATCTGGGGCAGTGGTGACAGAAAAATACCCCATGAGTACACTCATGGCTCTCTCCTACATTAGCTGAAGCAGGTTGGACCTAAGCTGATAAAATGGTCCCAAAACCATCTTCCCTAAGGTGGTGAGAGCACCACACGGAGGCTGGAGAGGCTGGCATGAATGGGGGAGGGCAGCAAGGCTCCTAGAGGCGGGCGGAGTGCCCTTAATTGTACCTGATAAGTTGAGCTACTCACCTTAATGCATCAACCCCTGTTCAAGGCACACATCTGAGATTTCCCCAGGGTTGGGAGCCTCTCCCACAGTGACAGGGGAGGGACACAGCAAGCAAGGGTATATCTACCATCAGTAGAGAATATCCTGTACCTCCTCTTTTTTCTCGAACATTCTCATTTCCACTTCCTTCTCGCTCTTCCTGTGATGGTATTTCTGGACAACCAGAAAAATAAAAAGAATATGGAGAAAATTTTTATTCTGATTATAAACCACTGAGGTCCTTGAAAGTCTTGTCTGTGGCTCTATTACAACTAGCCTGGGTCCCAGTGCTGCCCTTCTGCTTGTCCTGGCCCTGGTCCTATAGTACTGCAGCAAGGGAGGACCTGGCCATTCCCCCCCAACCTCTCACTTTTTTTATTAGTGCATTATAGTTCCTGGCCATCTTTTTACTGGGTTACATTTTTGTACCAGGGATTGAACTCAGTAGGACCACGGAGCCACATCCCCAGTTTTTTTTTTTAATATTTTTTTAGTTGTAGATGGACACAATGTCTTTATTTTATTGCTTTGTATGTGGTGCTGAGGATCGAACCCAGGGCCTCACGCATGCAAGGCAAGCGCTCTACCACTGAGCTACAATCCCAGCCCTACATCCCCGGTTTTATGTAGAGACAGGGTCTCATTGAGTTGTTTAGTGCCTCACCGTTGCTGAAGCTGGCTTTGAACTCGCGATTCCCCTGTCTCAGCCTCCCAAAGTCCTGGGATTACAGGCGTGTGCCACCGTGCCCAGCTTCCTGGGTTACATCTTTAAAAAGCCAATTGCTGGGGCATAGCTCAGTGGTAGAGTACTTAGCATGCTGGAAGCCTTGGGTCTGATTCCCCAGCAACACCAACACACACACACACACACACACACACACACACACACACAGCCAAAGAATCCTCATTTCTTCTTTCCTTCCCTTTTCTTTCTTTCCTCATTCCCTTCTTTCCTTACTCTCTCTTTCTTTCTTGGTGAGGGCAGTGGTCTCCTGTGGAGTGGAAATTCTCTTCCCTTCCTCTAGAGCCTGTTAGTCCTGGGGATTGAACTTAGGGGTGATTTATCTCTGAGCTAAATCCTCAGCCCTTTCTATTTTTTTGAGACGGGATCTTGCTGAGTGGTAGAGGCTGGATTAGAACTTGTGATCCTCCTGTTTCAGTCTCCCAAGAGGTTGGGATTACAGATTTGCACCACCACACCAGGCCCTCATTTCATCTTTTTCAAAAGAATATACATCTCACCACACTGTTTTGTAAGTGAATGATGATATGTATTATGGAAAAATCTGAGAACTAATGAATTCTACAGTTTCTGCTGAAAAAAAGTTAAACTCAGCGAAAGGACCCTGATGACCAATCTTGCTTGAGGCCACTGCACCCGTCGATTAGGGAGTCAGTGTGGGGATCTAGTGCTCAGCACGTTATCCCAAACAGTGCCACACTTGCTGGAGTCGGCATACATCACGATGCCCACATGTGAACATGAACTGGGCAGAATCAGGCTGACTGTTCTCTGAGGCCATGTGGCCAGTGGGGAGAACTCAGGCAGAGACAGCAGCACCCCAGCTCTGAACTACCCTCATGGGCTCTGTTAGTGGTGAAGGGCACACTGCTCTGGGCTCAGGAATCTCATCACAGAATGGAGACTCTGCTCCCTGGTGTCCATGTGAGGCCTCTTCCCGGAGCACTTGGGACAAGCTTAGAGCAACCTTGATTTGCTCAGGATGCATATACAACAGAAGGTAATCTTTAGGTAACCTACTTGAAATCAAGGTCATGTTCAATTTCAAGTCATTCTTCAGTGCTGTTAGCAGGACTGCCATAGGCATTTGATATGCATTATTATTTTTACTTATTATTATTTGGTATTGGGAATTGAACTCAGGGTACTTTAGCACTGAGCTATATCTCTAGTCCTTTTTCTTTTTTGAGATAGAGTCTTGCTGAATTTCTGAGGCAGGCCTTGAACTTGTGATTCTCCTGCCTCAGTCTCCCAAATCCCTGGTGATACATATTATTTTCCTTTTTTGATCAGTTCTTTGGTGTGTATAATCCTTCATGTAAAATTATAGGGTTTATTTTTTTGGTGGTGCAGGGGCTCTAAGGCAGGATCTTGTGCGACTGCTTTACTGCTGAGCTACACCTCCAGGCCTTATGGTCAGCTGTGCAAGTATAACACACATGACCAGCTTGATAGCCAAATCACAGGGCCTGGAATGCCCCCTCACCCTGGATCAGATGCTTCCAATAAGCTTAAATTATTTATCTATTTTGGCACCAGGGACTGAACCCAGGGGTTCAACCACTCACCACTGAGCCACATCCCCAGCCTTTTTGTATTTTATTTAGAGACAAGGTTTCACTCAGTTGCTCAGGGCCTCTCTAAATTGCTGAGGCTGGCTTTGAACTCACCACCCTCCTGCCTCCACTCGGATTCAGTGGAGGCTTGCACCACTGTGCCTGGCTCCAACAGCCTTTAAATGTGGCACAGGGATGAGTTATAACAGGCACTCAACATATATTTTTCTGTAATGAAAAAATAAAGTGAATATGAAGGTTTTTTCCAGGATAGATCTCCCATTCCCTGCACCTCTACATTCCCACGCTGTGTCTGTTTCACATGAGTGCAATGACAATATTCTGTATTTCTTTTCTATGAACATGATGACACTTTTTGCACATGGCTGCAGAGGTGACCTTCTGGGCCTGCTCGATGCCCAATGTGCTGTGTCTTTATTTACTAACCACCCTATAACAAGGGAGGCTACCCCTGTCTTTCACAAGGAGTGGCTGGGTTCTGGGTTCTTCTCAGGGCTTATACCCACAGGATGAAGTCTCAAAAGAGTCCCTGGGACACAGCTTCCAGACTTTTGAGTGTTAGGAGGATGAAGTCCCAGGTAAAGGGGGTGCCCTTGCCCTCCAGGGACTGACCTTGAGCCTCCCAGGGCAGGAAAAGGTCCAGATCTGAGGCCAGAGGAGATGCTGGAAGGGACAGCAGAGAAGGTGCAGAGGGAAGAGAGAGGAGAAGCCAAGGTCCAGGGAGACAGAAATGCAAGAGAAACAGGAGTTGAGAACATCTGCAGGGACTGACCCCACCCAGGGAGTGTGGGCAGGACCCTCCCAGGAGAGCCCCAGAGTGGCCTCCTCCCTGAGCCACCCATGGACCCCATGGGAAGACTGGTTGCTGCAAAGTCATGGCTGGTCACATCAGGCATCACAGCAGCAGCTCACCTTCTGAGGAGCTGTCTTCTGTGAAATAATGGGTGGCCTCCAGGGCTGACTCAGCTTCCTCTGGGCTTAGAGCTGTGTTAGGAGAGAAGCGAAAAGTGGAGGCAGGAGAAGACACTGTGATACTCACTCAAAGCAAACCTTCTGGAGTCCTGGACAGAGGCCTTGCTTTCCCCACCTGCTGATCATATGTGGTAATAGACTGCTTGATTGATCATTAATTGATTAATTGCTGGGATAGAACCCAGGGGCACTTTATCATTAAGTTACACCTCTATCCCTTTTTTCTTTTTTCTTATGAGACAGTGTCTCACTGAGTTGTTGAGGTTGGCCTCAAACTTGTGATCCTCCTGCTTCAGCCTCCCAAGTTGCTGGGATTACAGATGTGTGTGACCACACCCAGATGATAATAGTTTTTTTTTTTTTTGGTACTGGAGATTGAACTCAGGGGCACTTGACCACTGAGCCACAACCCAAGCCCTATTTTGTGTTTTATGTAGAGGCAGGGTTTCACTGAGTTGCTTAGTGCCTCGCCGTTGCTGAGGCTGGCTTTGAACTCACGATTCTCCTGTCTCAGCCTCCCTAAATGCTGGGATTACAGGCTTGTGCCACCGCACCGGCTGCAGCTGGTAATAGTTTTAATGGTGATGATTAATTCTGGTTCTTTGTTTCTTTCTTGACTTTGACATTGTGGGGTTTTCGGGAGGGTGCTAGGATTGAGCCCAGGGCCTTATGCATGCTAAGCATGTACTCTACCACTGAGATACATCCCGGCTGACACTGAGTTTGCAAATGTAGTATACATGCCAGGAAGCGACACAATCAGTAAAGTTGAGAGTGTGGTGAAAAGTAAGCCATCCTCCCACCCTGGTGGTGATTTGGTTCAGTGTTTTAGGGTGTTTTATGTACCTACAGGCACACATGCAGACTCAAGACTTTATAAATCTCAGAGGTGATTTCTTATCAGTACATATGTGTCTTCCTCATTATTTGCATTTACTTGCAGTGTCTGAGGAATACCTAGGGCTGCAGATCCACATGGTTCTAGGGCGGTGGGACTCCCTGTTGTATGGAGAGAGGTTTTACAGTGCATGGCATGTAGGGGAGGTGCAGGACATGAGTCATACAGTTCACCAGAGTGCAAGTGTCCTATGCCTGAATGAGGCAGCTTGGGCCAAGGTAGTTCAAGTGGCAGGGGCAGTCCTGTGTGCCCTCACTCATAGGAGCTAGGCCCAGTGGGGCCTGTCTAGCCTGGGCCTCAATGGTGGTGGTGCCAACCACTGGCCAGCCCCAGGGAGAACCCTCATGCCAGGAACCTTTTCAGTTCAGGCGGCAAAGCAATCACTTGGGGAGCTTTACAAATTACAGGTCTGGGCCCCACTCCAGACAAATGAAGAGGGAGTCTTCTGGAGGTGAAGCTCAGCCCTGGTGTTCTAAGAATCACCCAGGGCCAGTTTGAGGGCAGCTGCTGACTGTGGCCGTCTGCAGGACAGGTTGTGAATGACAATACTGGGACCTGTTGCATTTTTACCACATGAGCAGAGCAACTCAGCCATCATTTCCACCTGCCTGAGTCTGTTTCCTCCTCAGAAAATGGGCATGACCCCTCTTTAGAGACTCCTTCAAGTGGTCACCTTGCTGAGTCAGGTATTCTCTTGCCACAAACAGAAACTTGATAGTCATAGCTCTAGTCTGGATTCTGTGAACCCTTCCCCTTTGCTCCGACCACGGCCCACAGGAGATATTCTACCCTTACTGTGGTCCAACTAAGTTCCAGCAGTACTTAGGCTACAGGGAAGTGGACCTTCCTTGTGGCCATGTGACAAGATTCCCTTGGGGGCTTTGGTGGTGCCCTCAGGCTGAGAAACTTAAGGAGAAACTAACGAATGCACAGGATCTCAGATACAAACCAGCATCTTTACTCATGCATCCTACCACACACATGACTTTTGGGTCAAGCTGCCCTTTTTATGGGTAGAATCCTGTTCCTAGCAACTGCCTGTGCTGATGGGATCCTCCTTCCATGGCCCTTCCCAGGTCATGGCCTTGCTCTCAGACCACCATCAGGCTGACCTCAGCCCCCAGGCTCCAGCTCCCTCCTCTTCCTTTACACTGGGCCCAGAGCCTCTACTCTGCTGAACCCAGCCTCCCCACAAGGATGCCAACCATCCCATCTGAGTTCAACCATCCCACAGAAGCCTATGCCCATCTTGGGATTCCAAACTCAGGAAAAGTGAGAGGCCCCTGCAGGGCACAGTGGGGAGGCTCTCACCTGGGGGTAGGTGCAGCTTGTAGAGTGCCTTGAGCTTCTCTGTGAGGTCCCCATGGTACATCCCACCTGTGGAGCAAGGCCAGGAAAAGGCATGCTGGCAAGCAGGCTCCAAACCTCACTGCAGACCCACCTTCCAGCACCTCCCCTTCCCACAGTGTTATGGTTTAGATATTGTCATATGAGACAATTCAAGAACATGCAAAGTTGAAATGACTGGGTTATGAAGAGTATTGACCTAATCAGTGTGTCAATCCACTGATGGGGATTAAATGGGTAGTTAACTGTAGGCAAGGGGAGTGGCTAGACGAGGTGGGTCCCTGGGGGTATGCCTTTGGGGTTTATATTTTGTGTTTGGAGAGCAGAATGCTCTCTGCTTCCTGGTACCATATCCTAAGCTGCTTTCCTCTGCCACACCCTCCCACCATGATGTTCTGCATTACCTTTGGCACAGAACAATGGATTCGGTTGCCTTTGGACTGAGACCTCTGAAACCATGAGCTCCAAATAAACTTTCCCCCCTCTAAAATTGTTTTTGTAAGGTCTTTTGGTCACAGCAGCAAAAAAGTTCACTAAAACACACAGGTTCTAGGGGTACTCTTCACAGCCTGAGCAGGCCTGCCTCCTTCCTAGAGAAGTCACCAGAATGAGACCCAGGCCTCCTTTTTTCCCCAGAGCCTTGCCAGGCAAGTTTAGCTTTCTTCTGGGGCCAGTAGCCCCAGCCTTCAGGGGGCCACCCCCTGCTCACTGCAGGGGAAACAGACACACCAGGGTCAGTATTTAAAAAGCTCTCAGAAAGAGTTCCAGCTGGGTCAGGACCCTGGTAGGTCTTGGGGGCACTCACTCATCCCTGTCACGAACTCCTTGAAGTTGATCAGTGAGTCCTTGTTTTGGTCCAGGAGCCGGAACATGCGACCCGCCAGCACAGGTGTGTGAGAGCCACAGGCCCATGGTGTCAGGCTGGCAAAGAGCTCCTGGAACTGGCTTGCATCAATCCGGTACTGCTCTAGGTAGGGCAGGCTGGGGTCCCGGCGGATGGCTGCTGTGTGGCTACTGCCCCAGTATTGACTTGCCAGGTGCTTGGCCTGTGGGGGGCACAGTCTGGTGAGATAACAGCCCTTGGGCTGTTTAGATGGTCAGGCTGTCCAGGTTATCTACCCTCCTCCTCTGAGTCTGCAGAGCCCTGGGGTAAGCATAGCCAGATACTTCAGCATCTCACAGAACCCCTCCTGTTGGTGCATATGGAGAAGTCAACAGACAGACACTTGCACAACCTGTGAGGGGTGGATCCACTGCCACTGTTCTGAACCTAGGGCTACAGTGCAGTGGTCACTTTAAGAAATGAACCCAAGGCAGCTGGAGGGGCAGATGGGACCTGGCAACTCTTAAGAGAAAGGAAGTGTAGACTTTGTTGTCTTTGCCTCCTCTTCAGCACCTTTTCCCTCTTCTTTTGTTAACAGCACCTGGAATCTTTACGGAGCACTCCTCCTGATCCAGTCTTATGCCATAGGATTAAGGATTAATAATCAGCCCCATAGCTTGGAGTGGGCGGGGCAGGCACATGACTCACATTTGGCCAGCAGCTAATGTCATCCTACCAGCACCTGAGTCATTCCAATAATCAATCCTGGGTCTTTTGCTAAAACCACTTGGAAAGAAAAAATTTTCCACAGGGGTTATTGACAGGATGATCCTGGAGCTGCTGATGGCAGACAGGAAGAACAGCCTAGAGGATATCAGAAGTTGGGTAGAAGGACAGCATATTTGAGTACCTGAATACTTCATGCCTGAAGCTGTGAATCCTAGACTTTTCAGTTAAATGAGCCAAAGCATTCCCTTTTCTGTGTTAGCTGGCTTGAATAGATTTTTCTGCCATATAAGAGTGGTCTATCTAAACTCCAAGAAGGATTAATTTTTAACATATGTGATGCATGGTAACTGCATCTGAGGATGCTTTTAAATGTATTTCTCTTCTGGCAGGAAGCTGCTGTGCTGAGGATGCACTTAGGGGATTAGGATGGGATACTGGTCTTGCCCTTGCCCTTGGCTATCACCTTAAACACCATGTAAAGGTCCTCTAGCTCTTCAATGGAGAAACCAATGTCCCCTGGTATTGCTCGGACCTAGAAGAAAAAAGAGATAGGCTGTACTGATTGATTTGAAAGTTCCTGCTATGAGAGAAACATGATACTTGCTGAGAGAATCCTCATGTGGATAGGGGTAAAAGCATAAACTGTCTTCTTGGTGTCACCAGCAGGACAAGAAATGGAGTATGGCCCCCATGCTCATGCCTTGCCACCATCTGCCAGTCAGTTCACACTTCCCGAGCTCCTTCCTAGGGTTCCTAAGGAACTGGGGAGAGTCTTTCCTGAGCATCAAGTCAAGGAACATAGGGTGAGGATGGTCATTAAGCTCCTGTCATCAGGATTCCAGCAAAGAACTGGCTCTTTGGAAGGGGTCATGGCACTTGCCAATCAAGTCTCTTTTTACTTCAATTAGTCAGGATCAGTCAGTTTCTGTTGCTTGTGATCAAAGTGCTCTCAATGGCCTGAGAAACAGGGTTGGGACTTTGGAGACAAAGTACCTTTGCAGAGGCAGAGACCATGAACAGGTCTCACACTATGGGTGGCAGGAATAGCCTGACCCCTCTAGAGAGAAGGCTTTTGGCAAAGGCATGCAATGTGGGGTAGTGAGAGGGTAGCTGAGTATCACCATGTGGGGGTAGGGCAGGGCAAAGCCAGGCTGGGAGGACTCGGCCCAGAAGGTACTTGGCCTTTAGGGTGCAAGGTGAAAGAAATGCTTCCCACTGACTATGAGCAGAAAAAAATGAGAAGGACCTTTCCCTACTTCCACAAATTTGTACCTAGGATTCCAATGTCACATAACATCCTATCATGACTTAGGTACCAAAGCAGCACAAGGGACAGGGCACAAGTGGGGCTGTACACCTGTTCCATGGAGCAGTCTGCAAGGTCACCCACCTGGCCCACCCCTGCCCCATCAGCTACTGTACCACACTCCTCTTGGCCGTGTCCTCCAAGGACTGGATCACTTTCAGTCTCTGCTTAAACCGCATCTGTTCAATGTCGTCAGCCCTCAGGTTGCTGAACTTCTATAGGCCGAAGGTGAAGCAGTGAGATCAAGTGCAAGCACAGGGCACCGGGCTGTAGCCCCTCCCACCCATCCGCAGCCAGTTGAAACCAAAAGGCCAGAGAGAATGGCCTGGCCAAACCAGCTCTGCTGACCTCATAGGACACTTTTAGGAGGTCAAAGATGTCCACTTCTGCAGGAGGGTCATCTCCACTGGTCAGCAGGGCATGGAGGTGTGGAATAGGAGGAGAGACACTCTGCTTATTGACCACATTATCCAGGTATCTGTAAAGATTAAAGGACAGAAATTTAGACCATCAGTGACCACAGGAATATCTCATCCACAGTATGCAACGTACTGACAACTCCTAATTAAGGAGTATCCTGAGAACTGGTAACACTTCAGGAGGGTAGCAGTGTGCCCTGGCAGGTTCCCTGGCAAGCTGGAGAGCTTCCCTCAAGGCCTCACCCTGGCAGGAGGCCTAAGCACTGACTCTGAGGATGCCAGGCTGTCTCTGGGGGTCTCATTGTTGGACACCCTGTATGAGCCCAGCTCCTACCTCCTTGGAAGGTTGATGTTTCCTCTCCCTGGTGGGTTGCTGAATCCTGGCCAGGAAGAATCAAGGAGTCCCAGGAGAAAGCTGGAGAGGAGGCCTGCTATGGCAGTGCCTACAGTGGCCCAGGAACCCAGGCTCATGGATAGGGTTTATTTTGGCTGGCCAGCCTACCCCAGCCAGGAATTCAAGCCCTCCCAGGCTCTCTTGAGTTAAGCATGACACTTGGGTAGGATAGGGTAGCTGGTTCCTCCACACCCACTGGCCATGGCCCATCCCCAAATACTTGCTCCTGAGGGGCTTCTTCTACTCACTGCAGAAGATAAGCATGAAAACCATGGACTATATTCATGGCTAAGTGTCCTGATACTACGGAAAAAAGAGTGTGTGTGTGTGTGTGATAATTCTGCCAGGTTGGCAGGGTTCCCATTAGTACCTGGCCTGGATCAATAGGCAAGTGGCAGTGTCTCGGGTGGTCCCTGGTAGCTGGGAATGTTTCAGGCTGGGCATATATGCCCATATAGGCCAGCAGGACTGTACAAAGTTCATGGCATGGGCCAGAGTGAGGTTGGGAGGGAGCTGACCTTGAATTTGTGATCCTTCTGCCTCAACCTCCTGCATTGGGATTACAGGCATGTGCTACCATGCCTAGCTCAAGTGTGATATAAGGTCCCCTAACCCTCAGGGGAGGGACAGGGTCAGATCTGATTGGAAGGAGTCCTGTGGAATGCTGGTATGTGAGAGACTGGAACAGAAAAAACCATGCAGAAGTAGACACATGGTCCATGGGCCTGGGAAGAAGCAGTAGCGGTAGAAGGAAGAACTCAGATCCTAGAGAGACTCTATGAAAGATGGGATGTGGGCCT
Source organism: Geosciurus inauris (assembly GCA_004024805.1). NCBI lineage: Eukaryota > Metazoa > Chordata > Mammalia > Rodentia > Sciuridae > Geosciurus > Geosciurus inauris. Next base: position 20,907 of record PVHX01019455.1, read on the forward strand.
GGGGGCTGCAGGAGGATGAGGAGGCCAAGAAGCCCCTGAACCTTAGTCATGACCAAGTGGGATGGCTTTCAGCTGTTTCAGCTAGCCCGGAGTAGGCATGCTCTCTGGGGGTGGGGAGGTAGAGGTGCTACCGAGTTCAGGAGGCCAGCTTTGTGGAAATGAAAGACCCAGCCTTTGCTAGAGGTTGGAAGCCCTTCTGTGCCAAGTCTCCTGGGAACCACCAAGAATGGTCATCATCTGGATATCAACTCTGGGTTGCTTTTTCAGAAAGCATCCTTGACCACACACAAGTGGTGGCCTCTAGACTGGTGTGCTCGGCTTACTTCCCCTCTTTTACTTTGCCCTAGCATTTATTACTCTCCAAGTGCTGTTTGGGCTCCCACTAGGAAACTCTCTCTCATCTCTAGGACATCCCTGGGCTTACTTGTGGCCTGGTACTTGGTGGACACAGTCACTGAATGCTAAGTCACACCCAGTGCTGGTGAGGGGTGGGGTTCTGCCACCAGCTTCCCAGCAGCAGGTGGGGCCTGGCTTGGTTACCTGCCCAGCACGGTCATGGCCTCGCCCTCATCATTGCAGTCCAGCAGCTGTTCCATGTTGGCATCCAGGACAGCCAAGGCCACCTGCAGGATCACCTTGATGCCCTCATAGAAGAAGCAGTCAACAATGACCACAGCACTCTCAAAAGGCATGACGCTGAGGAAGAGGGTGAGGAACCAGGAAAGCGAGATGCTGGAGATCACCCCCAGGTCCTGCATCTTCTCTGAAAGCCGAGGCAGGACATCCCTTGTGAGCTCTTCAAAGATGCCTTGGTCCACCAGGGCTCCTGTGGAGGTAACAGGAGACCAGACATGATCCCACCCCTGGGGCCTCAAATAGGTCCCCATGTGGAACCCCAGGTTCTGGGGTGCAGGAAGCCTGCCTGGTCCCTGTCCACTCCTGGCCCTATGAGAGGGCGGGAGGGAGATGAAGGGTAGAAAACAAAACCCTCATAAGCATTCTTTCTACAGCTTCCAAACCACTGTGTGAAAAAGATTGTTCATTCTCCTACATAGTTCCTATGGTATTTGCAGGGAACTGGCTCCAGGACTCCCATAGCTACCAAATTCTGGATGCTCAGGTCCTTATATAAAATGGCATTGTATTTGCATGGACCTATTTTAAGTCCATATACTTTATTTATTTATTTATTTTGGTACTAGTGATTGAATTCAGGGGTACCTGACCACTGAGCCACATCCTCAGCCCTATTTTGTGTTTTATGTAGAGACAGGGTCTCACTGAGTTGCTTAGTGCCTCGCCATTACTGAGGCTGGCTTTGAACTCACTATTCTCCTGTCTCAACATATACTTTAAATAATCTTTAGGTTACTTGTAATACCTAATATGATGCAAATGCTTTAAAAATAGTTGTTACACTGTATTGTTTAGAGAATAAGGACAAAAAAAATCTGTATGTTTTCAGTAAAGATGCTCAGTAAAAATTTTTTTCAAAATATTTTTGATCAATGGCAGGTTGAATTCACAGGCATTGGACCTGTGGATATGAGGGTTGACAGTACTTGGATGTTCTTTTGGGATAGTATTAATTTCTTCCCCCAAAGTGTCAGAAGTTGGGTAATAGGTACATGGATAAGTTATTCTCATTCTCTCTCTCTCGAAATTGAACCCAGGGGCCTTCTAACAATGAGCTACGTCCCAACCCTTTTTATTTATTTATTTCATTTTGACACAGACTCTCACTAAGTTGCCCAGGCTGGCCTTGAACTTGCAATCCTCCTGCCCAGCCTCCTGAGTTGCTGGTATTATAGATGTATACCAGCCTATACTCTCTAGTTTTTTGTTTGTTTGTTTGTTTGTTTAGTTGTAGATGAACACAATATCTTTATTTATTTATTTTTATGTGGTGCTGAGGATCGAACCCAGTGCCTCACATATGCAAGGCAAGCACTCAACCACTGAGCCATAACCCCAACCCCTATACTCTCTAGTTTTAATGTTTGAAGATTTCTACAATAAAAAAGGTTAGGGGCTGGGGCTATAGCTCAGTGGTGGACCATTTGCTTGGCACATGTCAGGTACTGGGTTCAATTCTCAGCACTCTCAATAAATAAATAAAGGTCCATGGACAACTAAAAAAAAATTAAAAAAAAAATAAAGGTTAGGAAGGGCCTGGCACCATGGTACATGCCTGTAATCCCAGCAGCTTGGGAGGCTGAGGCAGGAGGATCACAAGTTCAAAGCCAGCCTCAGCAATTAGCAAGGCCCTAAACAACTCGGTAAGACCCTGCAAAAAGGGGCTGGGGATGTGGCTCAGAGGTTAAGCATCCCTGGGTTCAATCCCTTATATCAAAAAAAAGAAAAAAAAAGATGAGGAAGGGCTGTGGGTATATCTCTGGTAGAGTACTTGCCTAGCACGTACAAGGCCCTAGGCTAAATTCCCAGCACCATAAAAACAAAACAAAACGATGACAAAGGTTAGGAAAAATTGGATGGATGGGAATTTAGGCTCCAGGTGAACTTTTCAAAGCCAGTGAACATGTAATAACCCTCCTGTGATGCCAAGGAACACATATAAAGTCTGGGCAGGAGCTGGGCCATGGAGGCAGAGGGTTGGAGGTGTGTTGGGGTCTCTACTTTCTAGCTGTGTGATTATTTCTCAGCTTTCTAGGCTTTAAGGCAGGAGCCAGGACATGTGTAAGGCACATGCAGGATGCCTGTTAGGCCTGTGGGAGCATATGTGGTTGGGAGGAGAGTGCCTAGCATAGAGCCTGGGCTGGGAAGGGGCCACCACCTGCATGGAGAGCCACCAGGTAACTGGAGGCTGAGGCAAGGGAGCTCCTGGGGCACTCACCCACCACCCTGGTGTCGTAGTAGTCAGGCAGCATCCGCTCACAGAGGGCCACCAGGAGCCAGAAGGCCTCCTCCTCGCTGCCATAGAGCAGGAGCACTGAGGTCACGATGTTCATAGCCTGCCAGGCAGATAACAGGAGAGGGAAGGATCACAGTGCTGGCAACTGAATAAAACTGTCTTCTCCCTGACACTAGCCTCCTCCTATCAGCAAGTCTGCCCCTTCAGGGGAATCTAGTATGCAACAATGAGAAACTGTCCCAGTACAGCTCTGGGAAATTTGCCAAAACGTAATTTGCAGGAAATCAATTTGACAGAAACAGTCAGCCAGCTTTTTCAAACTGGGTCAGAAGGCACTGGGAAAACAGAAAAAGCAGACATCAGCAAATAACATTTCTGCAGAGTGGTGTCTGGCATTGAAAGTGTGATGCATGACTGAGCTGATGTGTGAGCTGTGTGGCCATAGGCTGCAGCAAAACTGGGATGACACACAGCCTTAGCCGATAACATGAAGTTTCAAAGTTGCCAAATTATTTTTAAAAAAGTTATTTCAAGCCAGCACACTGGTCGTACAGAATACTAGTCCTACAGAAAGTGAGTTTTGGGGAGTCGATTTCCTTGAAATCCAGACACTACTTAAGGCACATAAAAAGCCATTTTATCTGGTCAAGAAAATGACTGGCCGGACACTCCCAGTGACTCAGGAGGCTGAGGCAGGAGGATCACAAGTTCAAAGCCAGCCTCAGCAACTTAGTGAGGCCCTAAGCAACTCAGTGAGCCCCTGTCTCTAATAAAATATAAAAAAGGGCTGGGGATATGGCTAAGTGGTTAAATGCCCCTTGGTTCAATCCCTGATACCACCTCACCCAAAAGAAAGAAAAACAAGAAAAAACGACAATTGGATTTCAAGATAAAAGCTACCAGAATGCAAATTGAAACCAAAGTGAGATACCCCATGACACCCATGACTATAAATATCAACAGAACATAACAAGTGTTAGTGAGGATGTGAAAGAACTGGAACCCTTATGAACTGCTGGTGGGAATGTAAAATGATGCAGGTGCTGTGGAAGTTGGGGTTTCCTCAAAAAGTTAAACACAGAACTACCACATGATCCAGCAACCTTGATTCTGGATACACACCCAAAAGAACTGAAAGCAGAGGCTCCAAGAGCTATTTGTACACCCATGTTCATAGTAGAAATAGTCATAATAGTTAAATGGTAGAAGCCACCCCAATGTCCATTGACAGATGAATGCATAAACATAATATGGTAGATAGCTGGAGTGGAGTGTTATTCAGCCTTAAAAGGGAAAGAAATTCTGCCATGTTACACCATGGATGAATCTTGAGGACATTAAATGGAAAGCCAGCATGAAAAAATAAATATTGTATGATTCCACTTATATGAGGTACCTAGGATAATCAAATTCATAGAGACAGGAGGAAAAATGGTGGTGGCCAGTGGCTAGTGGGGAGGGGGCAGAGGAGAGTTAGTGTTTAATGGTATAGAGTCTCACTTTGGGAAGATGAGAAAATTCTGTGGATGGGTAGTAATAATGGTGACCCAACCACATGAATGTACTAGATGCCACTGAACTATGTGCTTAATAATGGGTAAAATGATGTCATATTATGTATATTTTTTATCATACACATAAAAAATCAAACACTGGGCTGGGGTTGTAGCTCAGTGGAAGAGCACATGCCTAGCATGTGTGAGACACTGGGTTCAATTCTTAGCATCACATTTAAAAAAAAAAAAAAGGTCCATTGACCACTAAAAAAAATATTTTAAAAAATCAAACACTGCCAAGACTCAGACCAGAAGCAGAAGACAAACTAATATATGACAAGGGGATGGGATGAACAATTAATATTGTTTTTTAAATCATGTCTTTCTGCAGTCAGGCTCCTCCTTGTGGGAGGGGCAAGGTCACAGGTGTGTGAGGCCTTCACACAGGCTGATAGCCTCAGAGACCTGCTTCTGGAAGCCTGTGGTGGGGAGAGGCTGTTTCTGGGCCCCTAGTAAGCCATTTTACCTGGCAGTAGCCGATGGTGGGGTTTCGGAAAGCATAGGCAGTCAGCACCCGCCGGAGTGCAGCGATCCCAAGCTCATTCTGGAAGGCAGGGTGCTCAGGCATGGAGCGGTGGAGGTCTCGCTCAATCTCTTCTGTGGCCAGGCTGTACTTCCCCATGGACTTCTCCACTAGCTCAGCATAGTAGCCAGGGTGGGTCACCATCTCATTCCAGGCCCCTGGAGAGACATGAGTGGCAGCTGTCTTGATTCCTCCCAGTATTTGGGGGGCAATAAAGAGCAGACTGGAGACATGAAGGCCCCACAAAAGACAGGTGAACTCTGGGGTCAGCTACAAGGTGTGAGACAGTTTCCCTTGTTCCTGGGGAGGGCACTCTAGCTAAGAAGTTTGAGTGGTTGACTTGCCCTCTTAAAATGCTCTGTCTGGCCACAGGATGAATGTTGTTGGAGGCTGTTCCAAGGAAAGGAAGCTGCCCCCTCCTCTAGCAGGAGTGCACACTCCAACATAATGCCCTGCCTTTGGCATCTGCTCCTCAGGACTTGGATCCCTGCACATAGCTGAGATCCCTGTTTCCCTTCTATGAAAGCGCTGGTAGCTCTTGCCTTGCCTGGCTGACCTCAGGAGGCCTGCCCAACGACCAGATGAGCTCACAAGAGAACTTTCTTTGGTGCTGGGGATCGAACCCAGGACCTTGCACATGCTAAGCACATGTTCTACCACAGAGCTGCACTCTTAGCCCATCACATGCAGAGAAATTTGGTCATTGAGAGTGGCTGAGACAGGGCTGGGGGCAGCTAGACCTGACTCACCAGAGAAGAGGAGCCAAAGCTCTCCTCGGAGACTCTCAGGGATGCCCTTCAGGACCAGCTCCCGTGTTTTGGCTGTGCGGTACATGCACATACCACGTCCATACTCAAAGAAGTGAATGTTCCATGACTCCTCCTTCATTTTCTCTTTGGCCTGAGGGGAAAGGAAATCAGAGGGTTTGAGGGATGAACAGCATCTTGGAATGCTGAGGTCCAGGTGACAAAGTTTGCTATCCCTTCTTTGAGCAAGGCGGAATGCCTGCTATGTAAGTAATCTAGAAAGTGCTGCCAGTAAACTCAGATTTCAAAATGATTACAGATAAAGATGCAGGCAAAGCCCAGGCTGGACTGGACCACACCATCATCCTAAGGTGTCAGAAGATGAGCTACTCAATGGCAGGTAGCCATACAGGTCAGGAAGGGTGGCTGTCCCCAGAGTCTGCCTTGTCTACCTCACACTGCTGAGTGTAGTCCTGGGAGGGTACCACCTATAGGTCAGCCTGAGAACCTCTGAGGGACAGAGCTGGCCATGAAGGCAAAAACCCAGAGGCCGGCTCCAGCCTTCCTCCTGAGGGCTTGGCTTGGGCTCACAGCTGAAGTGCCAGCACTCACAGCTTACCCCCTTGGCTCCAAGATCCTCCATGGGAGAGTTTCTCTGGAAGACTTTGAGCAGGCCCTGGGAAGCGGTTGGCACCTCCTGTGCAGTGAAACTCTGGTAGCTGCTGAGAGGAGAAGATGGGCTGGTGGGCTGTTCTGGAACCTCCTGAGAAGCTGGGAGAGACTAGAAAATAAAACAGGGAAGGGAAAGCACCTAACAACTGAGCTGCCCCATGGGGCCTCTGATGTATGCTCATCCACAGTGCTGGACAGAGACACCACTGAGGAAGGATCATGGCGGGTGCATGATGCCCAAAGGATGGACCTGGCCTGGTTGTGGGGAGGCTGTGGCTAGAGCCTATACTGCATTTCCTCTCTGGTTGGCTGGACATCTATATGTGTCCTCCATGTAACCAAAACCACCCACAATGGTCAGTCGGGAACTCTTTGGGGGAAAGAGATTCTTCTTTAGTGAGGTTGAGGCGAAGGAAATTCCCTCTGAGGAAACCGCTCTTGGTGCTGCCTGACCTCTTCCTGAACTCTAATGTCCTAATACATTAAAAAGGCAGGAGGGCAAACTGGTGCAACCCATCTGGAAAGCAGTATGGAGAGTCCTTAGAAAGCTTGGAATGGAACCACCATTTGACCCAGCTATCCCACTCCTTGGTCTATACCTAAAGACTTAAAAACAGAATACTAGGGTGATGCAGCCACTTCAATGTTTATAACAGCTCAATTCACAATAGCTAAACCATGGAACAAACCTAGATGCCCATCAATAGATGACTGGATAAAGAAACTGTGGTATATATACACAATGGAATATTACTCAGCATTAAAAGAGAATAAAATTATGGCATTTTCAGGTAAATGGATGGAGCTGGAGAATATCATGCTAAGTGAGTAAGCCAATCCCAAAAAACCAAAGGCCAAATGTTCTCTCTGAGAAGTAGATGATGATCCATAATGGGGGAGGGGGCAAGGGAACAGGAAAGATGGTGGAATGAGATGGACATCATTGCCCTAGGTACATGTATGACTGCACATATGGTGAGACTCCACATTGTGTACAACCAGAGAAATGAAAAGTTGTGCTCCATTTGTGTACAATGAATCAAAATGTCTTCTGTTATGTATATCTAATTAGAATAAATACATTAACAAAGAAGACCCAGCAATATATTTAAAAAAACAACAACAAAGCAGGAAGCCATTAGCCTGAGTCTGTCTCCATACTTTGAGTTCCTATGCAATAACCTGCAACCTACCTTAGTACATTAATGAACCCAAACCTAATTTAGGAGTGTATGTATAAATGTATGCATGTATATATGTATCTATGTCTATATATAAAATTTTATAACCAATAGCTAGATTTCAGCCAATCCTAGGCAGCTGAGCTTCAGTCAATCACGCAGCAAACCGATCACATCAAAACCCAGATAAGGCAGGTGCCAAGCTGTAGCCAATCAGGTAATTTCTCTACTTTGCTTTCTGGGTTGCCTATAAAAGCTCACTGCTCAGGATGTTGGGTGGAGCTCTCTGAACCGCTTCTGGTTTTCAGTGTTGCTGGATTCATAAGACGTTCTTTACTCAGAAAAACTCACGAAATTTGTCTAGAGCTTGTTTTCACAGTCCCCAGCAGAGTGTAGCTGACAATGCCTGACAGCTTGGATTTATCACACTGTATTCTGCTCGTTGCTCCATGGGGCACTTTCCCTGTTCTAGCTATGGGGTGTACAGATCCTGCTGAGGCTCTTCAGGGAACAGCTGCTGTTGGCATTTGCCTTGTGTACACCACCCGTTTGTTGATTGTCTTTGGGCCCTGTGCTATAGTAGTGTGGCCCCACAGCACTAGGGAGTGCCCAGCTCAGACAAGTCCATCTGACTGCCATGTTCTCATTAATTGGCTTAGGAGCGGGTACTGAACCACACCTGCTGGTACTGTCAGGAGAAAGCACACCAGCAGGCAGAGGGGAAGGAGTCTGGAACCAAGAACAGAGACACAGGGGGAAGCAGAGCACAGGAAGGGTGACACTGGGTCCTAACCATGAAGGACAGTCCCAGGTCTGCTCCAGAGCAGCCTGCCCTTCTTAGAGTCCTAATTGATGCAACCCTTCTTTGGATGCCTGCCAGGTCAGGCCAGGTCCTCCTCCAACAAGTATCTGCTGAGTGAGAGAAACAGGCCTCTTCTGTTTCCCTGAGGCCCAAATCCCCTGCGTTCTCAGGGGTTTCTGGACTCTTCCCAGACTGGCCACTGCCACTAAGACCCCTCAGGGTTTCTATCTTTTGCTACTCACAGGTCTGGTGTGACGGGTGTGGCCTGTAGCAGACATACATCCTGTTCGCTCTAGACACTGTACCAGCTCAAGGCTGGGTTCTCCTCCCATTGACCTCAAACTGGGAGGTAAAGTGGAATCTCTAAGTGCGTCTGTCATGTCTGATGTGTGACACTTTCTCCCCAGGATCTAACCATAAGTAGGGAACTTTATTAGAGGGAACACATGCCCCTCTAATCCCCATCCCAGTAGGGGTAGACCCCTCCCTAGCATAGGAATCTGGGGATCTGTACACAGCCAAAGGTCAAGAGAAGTGGACTGGAGGTGGGGGGTCTGGGAAGCTATCAGGTGGACAATATCAGGCTGGTAGAAGGAAAAGGGGAGCATTAGAGAAAAAGGTCTGCAAGAAAGTCCTGACCTCCATGGTCCTACTCCAGGTTTCTGGAACCCCTGTCTCTAGCCTTCATCCTACCAGCAGGGTTAGAGGATAAAGTTTCTAGTCCACCACCTGGAAGAGAATGGGAGAAACCTGAACCCACTCAGGGAAATCTTGTGTAAAACCTGAGCCCATAGAAGCATCTGTGATATGTTAGGCACAGTGTAGGTGACAACTTGCCAACCCTGACCCTCTGCTGGCACTGCCTCTGGGGCCTACTGTGTGCTAGCTGCAGGCAGCTGGCTTCTAGGTGAGCTCCCTGCACATGGAGACAGCCTGTTTAGGGAGCACTTCATCCCCTAGCCTATGTGGTCAGGTGGTCTAGAGCTGGTGCCCATGTCTGTGTTCTCCCTCAGCTTCCTCCCTGAATGTCCAGCGGGAAGAACAACACTGCTATCAAGTGCTCACTGGTCCTTGGCTCACTGGGATCCACTTCTACTTCTTTTTTTTTTTTTTAAATAATTTTTTAGCTGTAGATGGACACAGTATCTCTATTTTATTTATTTGTTTTTATGTGGTGCTGAGAGTCGAACCTGGTGCCTCACGCATGCGAGGCAAGCACTCTACCACTGAGCCACAACCCCAGCCCCCCACTTCTACTTCTGCCAATAGCAGCTGCCATTTTTATCTGGGAAACTTTCTCTCCATTTTCATGTTCTTTTTTTTGGTACTGGGGATTGAACTAAAGGGCACTCGACCACTGAGCCACATCCTCAGCCCTATTTTGTGTTTTATGTAGAGACAGGGTCTCACTGAGTTGCTTAGTGCCTCGCCATTGCTGAGGCTGGCTTTGAACTTGCAATTCTCTTGTCTCAGCCTCCAAAAGTGCTAGGATTACAGATGTTCACTATCATACCCGGCTAACCATTTTCAGGTTCTGTGCCTCATGTTATGCACTTGTGATGTAAAATCTGGACCCAGGGATGTGTTTAGGCCACTGTGTCACATACTTGCCACCAAGGAAATGCAGTGGTACCTCTGCAAGAAATGTTGTGGTGATCCAGGGAGGATGCAAGGGCCACTGCCACCCTGCTGGTACCACATGGGGCCTAGGAATGAGGCAGACACCAGGATGCATCCTTCATGATAGACATGAGCTCCCACTAAGATGGTGAGCTTGATGCTATGCTCACAGGCCCTGGCTCTTTTTGCTGAGGCCCAGGTGGAGTCACACCTTGCATTCACTGGTCTCAGGTAGGCATGCAGTAATGCTGGATTTTATATTTTCCTAGTTCAGATCCCTCCCTTTCCTCCAGGTGACCATTTCACACATCTATCCAGCACATACCTCCAAAATCACCTGCCTGTCCTTACTTCTTGCTTCTTATTTCACTGAGCAAGCAGAAGCAGAAGCAATCTGAGAGGTCTTCCTGGGGAACCCTCCTGGCAGGCCCACCTATCTGCTTCTGTGCCCATGTACACCAGGCCTGGCTCTTCTTCCACCCCTTCTGGGATCCCTTTTCCTCTCACCTCCAGGACCTTTCTCTAAAAACTGACCCCAGTTTTCAACACTGTTTTCTTCCCTTTCCACTGGATTCCTTATTATCCGTATACAATCTTGCTAGTATCATCCTTAAAATCCCTCCCTTTTCTTTAACTGGTGCTGCTCACACATCGTGTTCACTTTATGAAAATTCATCCAGCTGTACACTATGATATATGCACTGCAGTGCATACAATCAACCCTTGGTATCCACAGAGGATTGGTTCCACAACCTCCACCCCAAATCAAAGGATGCTAAATCCCGTTAGCATTTCCCTTTAACCTATGCACATCCTCCTACATGATGTACATACCTAATACAGTTTAAATACTATGTAAACAGCTGTTATACTAAATTGTTTAGGAGAAAAGGACGTGAAAAAAAGTGTAAATGTTCAGTACAATTTTTTTTTCTAGTTCTGAGAATTAAATCCAGTGCCTTACACATGCTAGGCAAATGTTCTTCCACTGAGCTACATCCCCAGCCCTTTTTATTTTGAGATAGGGTGTTGCTAAGTTGCCCAGGCAAGCCTTGAACTTGTGATCCTCCTGCTTTAGTCTCCCAAGTTGCTGGGATTACAGGTGTGCCACTGTGCCTTCCTGCTTCCTCTTTCTCTTCTTGTTTTCTGACTGCCACAAATTGAACAGGTCTCCCTCACCACATATTCCCGCCATGATGTTCTCTACCTTGCCATAGGTCCAAAGCAATAGGGCCAAGTGACCATGGAACTAAAATCTCTAAAACTGTGAGTCAAAACAAATCATTCCTCTTTATAAGTCGATTAACTCATGTATTTTGTCACTGTGGTGAAAGGAAAGAAGGAAGGAAAATACAAGCAAAGAAGTTATATGGAAAGAAAAATAAACTTATTGATTGCCTTATTCTTATTAACTAAGAATAAAAATATAACCTTTAAAACAGATATCGGCAGGAGGAAGAGTAAAGAAGAAAGAAAAGGATTACTAGATATTTTCAATATTACACATAGTAAGAGAACTGACATTATCTTAAAAAGTGGGGGCTAAAGGAACTATGTGAAGCTATTAGCATAAATCTAAAAACCATAAATACATACTTTCTGATAGAAAAAAAGACTTGACAGAGGAGAAAAGGATATAACGAGTTTAGGGAACTCTTCCCAGAAATTCTGCATAAAGGTCAACAGAGAATAACACGGGTCACTTTTTTGCAAGGGGGTGTTAATCCCTCCCTCCATTTTTTTGGTACTTGAGATTGAACCCTGGGGCACTTTACCACCAAGCTACATCCCAAGCACTTTTAAATTTTTAAAAATTTTGAGACAGGATCTTGGTAAATTGTTGAGGCTGGCCTCAAACTTGCAATCTCCTGCCTCAGCCTCCTGAGTCACTGAGATTATGGCATGTGCCACTCTCTCCATATTTAGCTCATATTTTCATGATACTGTAGTTCTATCATGGAGCCTATGTAATTTACATACTGTCACTTTTATCCCCAGTATCTACCCTATTCTTACACTTAAATATTTTCAGTGGTCCCACCAGTCCTTATGCCAAAGCTTCTTCAATCATTTCCAACTGTCTGGAGTTTGTTCTCCAATAGGTTCCTGAAGAAGCTGACCTGGTATCATCTTCAACCCTCCCTTCTTCCAGTACTCCATGTCTAATCCACCTATTCTTTCAGATCTACCTTCAAAATATCTCCCAAAACCTAACAATGAACAATCCAAGAAAGAAATCCAGGAAAGAACACAATTTGATTGACAATAGTATAAAAAAAAACTATCATATTTAGGAATAACCCCAACCATAATGGTGAAAAGACATGGGCCCTGAAAACTATAAAATGTTGCTGAAAGAGATTAAAGAAGATGCAAATAGCCTTCTGGTCCTACCAGGTCCACATTGCCGGAGTAGCTGCCACAGTCACAGCCGCGGGCATTATGGCATCTGGAGTTACAGTGAATGATGAAGTCATCAAAGTTTTTAATGATATGAAAGCAAGGAAATCTTCTACACAAGAGGAGATCAAAAAAAGAAAGAAAGCAGTTCTCTTCTGTTTAAGCGATGACAAAAGACAAATAATTGTAGAGGAAGCAAAGCAGATCTTGGTGGGTGACATTGGTGATACTGTAGAGGACCCCTACACATCTTTTGTGAAGTTGCTACCTCTGAATGATTGCCGATATGCTTTGTACGATGCTACGTACGAAACAAAAGAGTCAAAGAAAGAAGACCTAGTATTTATATTCTGGGCTCCTGAAAGTGCACCCTTAAAAAACAAGATGATTTATGCTAGCTCTAAAGATGCCATTAAAAAGAAATTTACAGGTATTAAACACGAGTGGCAAGTAAATGGCTTGGATGATATTAAGGACCGGTCAACACTTGGAGAGAAATGGGGAGGCAATGTAGTAGTTTCACTTGAAGGAAAACCGTTATAAAATGACCATCAAGTGCCATCTAGATCTTAAGGGGGTTTCATTTCTCCAGCTCAGTCCATTGGAATAGCATTAGGTGTTTTTTTGTTTTTGTTTTTTTCCCCCTTTCCACTGGGCCCTTCCAACACAGTGAATGAAGGAGATATCATTAATTAAGGCAGCCTGTCAGTGACTGCCATTAGACTTTTAATACTGTTACTTTTGTGTAGAACCCAAGGAATGCCTTCCTGTCTTATTTTAGCCAAAACAACTGGCTATATGCCTCCCTTGCAGCAAGCACTACATGAATGTGATTGTCAATGTGAATAGTCTAGAATACTGCAAAGGGTAAGCAGATTGAATGCCTTGAAAGTATTATTCACTGGTCAGATGGTGAACTTTTTTCAGTATTATTTATAGTTGCACTTGATTGTAGTTCTGTGAAGCGCTGGAGCATTCATACACCTCACCTGCCTTGGCAAGCCTTCTTTTGTGACATGGCAGCATGAATATAACACTATGCATTAAAAGCACTTTTTTTTAAATGAGTTTAATCCCCCAAAAGGAATGCCAATTAAGTTTCATTAACTGTGTCATCAATTTATCCTAGTACCTCAGTGTTCATTCCTATTACCTGCATATCTTAAAAGAAATAGCTGTTATTAATGCCTTTTTGTTTTCCATTAAGTGTACACTACTGAATAAG
>PVHX01019456.1:0-34420 GCA_004024805.1 Geosciurus inauris
TTTGATCCATCCTCCTGGCATCTCGCCAGCCGCCATCTTGGAATGGCGTCTAGTCCACCGCCCCTCACATCAGACAAATCTGAGTTTCCATTAGTAGAGTTTGTTGACTTGTATCTCTGCTTTCTCATCGGGAAAGTGAGCATAATAAATAGTATCAACATCCCACAGAGTCTTTGCAAGCATTATGTTGTAAAGCTTCGTGCTTGATTCATAGTAAATATTTTTTATTGTGCTTAAAGATCTCAGCTATATTTATTATTATTTTTACTGCATAACTAATTCATATTCAATACAGAGATGAACCTCTTTTCTAACATGGCACATTGGTGTCAAAGGACCAGTGTTCTCCCAGGTGAAGGTGATACTCTAGGGCTCTGGTTACACTAGACCCTACCATTGTTCTAAAAACTGAGGGGACCAAGAACTCTCCTTTTCCCAGAGTCCTTGTACATATAAATATGTCACCAGAAGTGGAACATGCATAAAGGATGTTGACATTTTTATGCCCCTTTATTTTTTGAGTACTGCCGTACCTCTTCCTTTTGATAGGTTAATGCCATTTTATATCACACTAATAGTGTATGAGAGGATTCATTTCCTAAACATTCCACGGCACAGTATTATCACTTTTTTTCTTTATCTTCATCAGTGTTATTTGTAAAAAGTGGTCCCACATTGATTTATGTTGTGATTATAAGTTTTTGATCAATGTGAAAATAAAATTTGGAATGCTGGCTTTCAAAACAGATTCTTGAGGAATAAAGTGAGGAGGAACTAATAACTTGAGAACTTATAATCATTAGCTATTTGATGTTCTCTTTATATGTGTCCCAAGAGCACAGCTACTCACCTTATATATCAATCACTATATTTATGCTTCTGGTGACAAAATGTGTAATCTGTTACTAGATGGAGGTTCAACATGGAAATCTTTGATCTGAAATTTTTGCCTTTTAATATTGATGAATGTGAGATTGTGAGAGAAGATAGAGGACAATTCATGATGTGAGTGAAAGATTGAGACTTACTTTCCTAACTGCAATTCTATGAATTGCATCTTAACATGATTTAATTGTTTAGTTTCTTAGTTTTACCTTTTCCAGATTGTCACATACTTGAAACATACAGTATATACTTTTCAGAATGGCTTCTTAACAATATGTCTTTAAGGTTTTCCATGTCTTTTCATGGCTTGAAAGCTCATTTCTTTCTTAGTACTGGATAATATCCCACTTGTAGGGATATATCACAGTTTGTTTATTATGTTTTCTATTGCAGGATATCTTGGTTGCTTTCACATCTTTGCAATTATGAACAAAACTGTTATTATTCAGGTATAGATTTTTGTGTAGATGTAGTTTTTTATTGTTTGGATGAAAACCAAGATACTCAATTGCTGGATCATGTAGTAAGAATATATTTAGCTTTGTAAGAAACTGTTAATGGTTTTACAAAGTGCTTTTTACCATCTTGCATTTCCTCCAGCAATGTATGAGAGAGTTCTTGTTGCTCTAGTCTTGTTAGCACTTAGCATTGGCAGTATTTTGGATTCTAGCCATTTTAAAAAGTGTGCAGTCTTTTTATGGTTTTAACTTGCAAATCACTATTGATCTATGATATTGAACATTTTTTTCATGTGCTTTACTTGCCATTTGTGTATCATCTCTGGTAAGGTATCTGTTCAGATCATTTGCTCATTTTTAAATTGGGTTGTTTCTTTTCTTAAAGTTTAGTTTTAATAATTCTTTCTATTATTGGACTATAGGTCCTTTAACATATACATACTTTGCAAATATTGTCTCCACATCTGTGACATATCCGTTTATTCTTTTTTTCCCCCTGAATTCAGTTTATAAGGCATTCATACATTGCTGCTCAGTTACAGTTCATGCAAGCAGTGAGTACATGGTGCATCTTTTAAAAAAATACCTGTATTTTATTTATTTATTTTTGTCATGCTGAGGATCAAACCCAGTGCCTCACACATGCTAGGCAAGAGCTGTACCACTGAGCTACAACCCTAGCCCTCATATCCTTTTATTCTTTGACAGTGTGTTTCACAGAGCATAAGTTTTTTTAATTTTAATGGGATCCCACTCAAATTTTTCTCTCATGGATTATACCTTTGATCTTGTGTCTAAAAGCTCATTGCCAATCCTACAGTTAATAGATTTTCTCCTATGTTATATTTTGGAAGTTTTATATTTTTGCATTTCACATTTAGGCCTATGATTCATTGTGAGTTTTTGTGAAAGATTTAAGATCTGTATCTAGACTCATGTTTTTGCTTGTGGATGTCCAGTTTTCCAGCACCATTTATTGACAAAATTAAATATATTCATGTGGGTATATTTCTGTCCTCTCTATTCTGTGCCAGAGATGGGATTAGGGTGGGGAGTGGAGAGAGAGAGAGAGAGATATGGATAGATGTAGGTAGGCAGACTTAAGCATACACCTAATGAAACATATATAAGATCTATACAAGGAAAACAATAAAACTTAGTGAAACAGAGAATTTGTTATTTTCCAGTGCCATATTCTCTTGATTATTACAATTTTTAAAAATTTTAATTTTATGACTCAAACAATACAAATTTATCATGTCACTGTTCTGGAGATCGGCAGTCTGAAATGAGGCTCACTGGGTTGGAGTCAAGGAGTCAGCAGGGCCAGAGGCTCTGCTTCACAACTCATGCAGGTTGTCTGCATTCCTTGACTCACAGCTTCCTTCCAGAAATTCTGTCACTTCAGCCTTGGCTTACTTCATTGCATCTGTTCTCTGGTTACTGTAATTCTCAATTGGTAATTGAGTAATTCTCAATTGGTATTGTCTATCCTCTGACTAATACTACATTGGCTGTTCTGGGTCTTGTCTTTCCATATGGACTTTAGACTTAGTTTGTTGATATCCACAAAATAATTTGCTGGAATTTTGATTGAGATTGCATTGAACTATCAGATAAATTGGGAAGACCTGACATTTTACTACTATTAAGTCTTCTTTATGAATTTAGGATATCTTTCCATTTACTTATAACTTTGGTTTGTTTCACTAGAGTTTTGTTGTTTTCCTTGAATAAATCTTCTACATATTTTGTTAGCTTTATACCTAAGTCTGTCTGCTTCCCTTCTCCTCCTTCTTTTCTTCTTCCCTCCTTCTCCTCCTTTTTTCCTCCTCCTTCTCCTCCTCCCTCCCCCCTC
Source organism: Geosciurus inauris (assembly GCA_004024805.1). NCBI lineage: Eukaryota > Metazoa > Chordata > Mammalia > Rodentia > Sciuridae > Geosciurus > Geosciurus inauris. The sequence continues at coordinate 3,202 of PVHX01019456.1, forward strand.
ACCTCCTCCTGTGTTATATGGGGGTATTGCACTTTAATTTCAAAGTTGTTCAGTGCTGGCATGTAGAAAAGCAATTGAGGTAATAACTGTGTATACTGTAACCTTGCTATAATTGACTAATATTTCTAGGAGGTTTTTTGGGGGTGAGGGGGTGGAGGGTCCATTCCTTATTATTCTCTACATAGTGATCATATCGTCTATGAACAAAGACAGTGGCTATAAATTTCAACAATAGGAGTGTTGAAAGAAGACATCTTTGCCTTGTTCTTGATATTAGGGGAAATTTCTCACCATTAAGAATGATATTAGCTGTAGCTGGACACAGTGGTGCACGTCTGTAATCCCAGTGGCTTGGGAGACTGAGGCAGAAAGATCATAGGTTCAAAGCCAGCCTCAGCAATTTAGCAAGGCCCTAAACAACTTTGTGAGACTCTGTCTCTAAATAAAATATAAAAAAGGGCTAGAGATGTTGCTCAGTGGTTAAGCACCCCTGGGTTCAATACCTGGTACCAAAAAAAAAAAAAGATATTAACTGTAGTAATTTTTTTTAGTAGTTCTCCTTTATTCTTAATCTGCTGGAAATTTTATCGTGATTGTTGAATTTTGTCAAATGCTTTTTCTGTATCTCTTGATAAGATCATATAATTTTTCTTATTTGGACTATTGATGTGATGGATCTCAATGACTTTTTTGGTACCAGGGATTGAATTCAGGGGTGCTTAACCGCTGAGCTACATCCCCAGCCGTTTTTTATTTATTTTTTATTTGGAGCAGTGTCTTGCTAAATTGCTTAGGGCCTCACTAAATTGCTGAGTCTGGTTTTGAATTTGCAAGCCTCTTGCCTCAGCCTCCCAAGTCACTGGGATTATAGGCATGTGCCACTGTTCCTGGCTAATGGACTTTTTAATATCAAGCTGGTATTGCATCTTGGAATAAATCTCACTTGGTTCAGATTGAAAATTATGTTTATATCTTTGGATTGGATTTGCTAATATATTTTTGAGAATTTTTGTATCTGTATTCATGAGAGATATTGGTTTATAGTTTTTCTTTCTTGTAATGTGTTTGCCTAGTTTTGGTATAAGGGTAATGCAAGTCTTGTAGAATGGGTTAAGAAACATTTGCCTGAAAGTTAGAAAAATTATGATTGTAACAATTCTTTTTCTATTTGCCTCAACAAATGTTTTCAGTGAATAGTGTGTACAGCTTCTGAAAATTTGTTTTTTTCTGTTATGTATTAAAATTCAACTTTTGAGAAAAATTAAAAAAAAAAGAAAGAAAAGAAACATTTGCCTGTGCTTCTATTTTCTGGAAGACATTGTAGAAAGTATCATTTCCTTCTGAGATGTTTGATTGAAGTCACCTGTGAACTCATTTAGTACTGGTGCTTTCTACTGATGAAGGTTATTAATTATTGATTTGGTTTCTTTTTAAAAAAAATATCTTTATTTTATTTTATTTTTATGTGGTGCTGAGGATTGAACCCAGTGCCTCACACATGCTAGGCAAGCACTCTACTACTGAGCCACAACCCCAGTCCCTGATTTGGTTTCTTTAATAGGTATAGGGCTATTTGAAATATGTCCTTCCCTTGTGTGAATTTTAGGAGATTTCTGATGTTTTTGTTGGAACTGATCAGGTTCAACTAGGTTATAAAATTTATTGACATACAGTTGTTCATATTTTATTCTTCTTTTAATGTTCATGGAATGGTCCCTCTTTGCTGTGAGTATTCATGTCTTCTCCATCTTGAATAGCTTGGCCAATGCTTTATCAATTCTAGTGATCTATTCCACAATATACCTTTGGTTTTGGGGAACCCCCCCTGCTTTTCTTTGTGATGCTAGGATTTGAACTTGGGGCTTCATGCATGCTAGGGAAGTGCTCTACCACTGAACCACCCCCAGCCTGACTTTTTCTATCAGTTTCCTATATTTAATTTCATTGATTTCTCTTCTAACTTTTATTATTTCATCTCTTCTGCTAGGTTTAGACTTACATTGCTCTGATTTGTTTAGTTTCCTAAGGTGGAAGCCTGGATTATTTATTTTAATTATTTGTTCTTTTGGTAATATGTCTTCAATGCTATAAATTTCCCTCTAAGCAGTGTTTTTACTGCATCCAATAAATTTTGAAAAGTTTCATTTTCACATGGTTCAAAAATAATTTAATTTATCTTGAGATTTCTTCTTTGACTTATGTCTTATTTAGAAGTATATTAATATCCAGTTATGTTGAGATTTCCAGTTATCTTTTAGTTAGTATTCTCTAGTTTAATTCTATTGTGGTCTGAGTGTGCTTTGTATCATTTCTGTTGTTTATATTTGTTAAGACATGCTTTATGGCTCAGAAAGTGGTCTATTTGGGGAGCTTGAGAAGCATGTGTATTTTGTTGTTGTTAGGTAAAGTATTCCATAAATGTCAATTAGATGCAGTTGCTTGGGCTGAGGATATAGCTCAGCTTGCCTAGCCAGGCCTTGGTTCAATCCCAAGCACTAAAAAACAAGCAAATGAACAAAAAAACAATTTTTTTAGTTCAAATATGTCCTTACTGACTTTCTGCCTGTTGGATCTATTATTGATAAACAACAACAACAAAAAAAGGTGTTGAAGCCGGGCTTTGTGGTGCACGCCTGTAATTCCAGCAGCTCAGGAGGCTGAAGTAGGAGGATCACAAGTTCTAAGCCAGCCTTAGCAATGGCAAGACACTAAGGAACTCTTGATCCATAATATTTTTCTTTGCTCTGAAGTCTATGTTTTTATTTAGAGACCGTGTCTCTAAATAAAATTCAAAATAGGGCTGGGGATGTGGCTTAGTGATCGAGTATTCCTAAATTCAATCCCTGGTACTCTCACCCCCTGCCAAAAAAAAAGAGGTTGAAGTCTCTGCTATAATAGTGGATTCAGTTATTTCTCCTTATAGTTTTTTGTTGTTGTTTTTGCCTCACATATTTTGATGTTCCATGATTAGACACAAATTAATGAGTCATACTGAGTAATACTGGCTTTTTTTTTTTCTTTAGGTTTTCTTTACTTTTAAGCAGCTTTATTAAGATATACTTCACATATCAAACAGTTCATCCATTTGAAGTGTACTATCCAATAATGTATAGTATGGTCACAGAGTTGTGAAACATCAACAATCAATTTTAGTAATACTGGCTTTTTATCAATATGTAGTGCTCCTCTTGATCCATAATATTTTTCTTTGCTCTGAAGTCTATGTTTTCAATGACTGTATGTGATACAATATCTACATCAGCTTTCATTTGATTCATGTTGGCATGTTGTATTTTTTTCCATTCCTTTACATAATCTGTGTGTTTCTTTATATTTAAAGTGAGTTTCTTGTAGACAACCTTTAAGTGGGTTTTCTTTTTTAATTCATTCTCATAGTTTCTTTCTTTTAATTTGTGCTTTTAGACCCTTCACATTTAAAGTAGTTTGGTTACTGTCTACCATATTTTAAATTATTTTTTGTTTGCTACCTTTGTTTTTTTGTTTCATTTCTGGCATTAATTAAGCATTTTGTGTGATTCCATTTTCTCTCTTGGCTTATAAATTATACTCCTTAAAAATCAATTTGAGTAGTTTCCCTAGAGTTTGTAATATCAGTTTACAAGGAACCCAGATTTATTTTCAAATAACACTACACTATTACACAGGTTATGCAAATGCCTTACAATAGAGAATGCCAATTCCTACCTGCCTCCCTGACAACATTGCTGCCATTCATTTCATTTATCCTGCTGGATCTGTCAGTTACTGATAAATTGATAGATTAAACTGATTATAAGCTGCAATTAGTGAATGCAGTGTCACTGCTTTTACTGAAAACAAGAGTTGTTTTTGAACAAACTCCTGTTAGATCAGATAAGAATAAAAAGGATTTTATTTTACCTTAATTTATTCCTTCTCTAATATTCTTTCTTAATAGCCCCACATTTCATACTGCTATAGTTTGGATATGAAATATTCCACAAAAGTCCATATGTTAGCTTCTTGTTCTCCAAGGTGGCACTGTTGGGAAGTAGTAGAGCCTTAAGGAGGTGTGGCCTATGGGACATCTTTAGGTTATGAGGGGTGTGCCCTTGTAAAGTATTGTGGGACCACCTCTCTTCCTTGTTCTTTTTTGCTTCCTGGTGATGAGGTGAGTGGTTTTGTTCCACCACACTATGTCTTGATGTGGCATCTCACCAGAGTCCCTAAAGCAAAGGGCCAATCCATCACAAACTAGAACCTCCAAAACTGTGTGCCAAAATAAACCTTTTCTCTATATGTTGATTATCTCTGGTATTTTGTTATAGTGACAGAAAACTGACTAACACACATACCTGTATCATTTTTCTTTTCTCTAAAGAATTCTTTTGAAATTTCTTGTGTCTCAGGTCTACTGGTGACAGAATTTCTCAATTTTTGTTTGTCTGAGAAAGTATTTCTCATATCTTTTGAAGAATGATATTGTTGGCAATAAAATTTTAGGTTGATGGGTTTTCTCTTTTAACACTTCAAATATTTTCTTTCTTGCTTGCTTGAATGATTTCTTGAAGAGAAATATGATATAATTTTAATCCTTGTATTTTTTTTTAAGGTAAGGGGTTTACTTCCTCTGGCTTCTTTCAAGATTTTTCTGTTCATTTTGGATATTCTGAAGTTTTAATATATGCTTTAGTATAAATGTTTTGATATTTATCCTGAGGGTGTTTCCTGAGCTTCCTGGATCTATAGTTTGTTAGTTTTTGAAGTTATTAGACATAATTTCTTCAAATATTTCTTTGTTCTTTTCTCTATTTTTCTGGTATTACCATCATGAATATATTACACCTTTTGTAATTGTCCCACACATATTAAATATTCTGTCCCATTTTTTTCATTTTTGTCATTTGGGGAAGTTTCTGCTGACATCTTCAGATTCACTGGTTCATTCCTGGGCTGTGGTATATTCATCATAGTTGTTTGAAATTTTTAGTGTAATAATTCCAACATTTCTGTCTTATGAGTCTGGTTTTGATATTTGCTAAATGTCTTCAAGTTATATTTTTAGCCTTTAGCATTATTTGCTAATTAGTAAAGATTACATATTAGCTGAATTTTAATATCTATTTTAGAAAAATATTGGGTAGAATCTCATGCTTGTTACAGTAGTAGCAAATGAAAATGTTTACTGAACAAAAATGCCTACTATTGTGTGAGATGTAAAATTCTTTCAATGGAGAGACAGCTTGGTGTGGTTTTATTCTTATTTTTGTAACTTAGTCCTTGAAGTGTCAATTTCTTGATGTTTTGCAGTTTTTAAAATAAGCTCACATTTTAAAAATATAAGTTAATTTTTTTGTAGAAAGGAACGATCACATTGCTTTTGTAAACTGAAAAACACATGGCTTTGCTGAAAGGTGAACATGAAAATCATGATAGAAATAAAATAATGTTACAAAAATTCAAGTAGAAATCAGTGCTTTCCTAAGTGGTTGAGCTTCCTCTTTGAAAGGTAACATTGGCTCCTGTTGAATAAGTGGTAAAGGCTCCAAACTAAACTAAGTTTTTCTTGGATATAATAAAGATTCAAAAAATATTGAAAAGGGAATAATTTTCTCCCTAAACAATTCAGCATTTGCGAGCCTCTTTCCTTCTGTTCATTGACTTGGGGGAAATTGCTCACCTGCAAATTCATTTGTAAAATGAAGCAGTATACATTTATCACATTTAAGAAGCCCCTAGCACAGAGAGTGGTACACGTACTGATAAAGATTACTTAGTAAATTGTAGTTATCATTATCATTAAAATTCAGACATTTAATTACACATAGGGACAGAGTTTTAAACATGGCTTTGTGAGAGTTCACTTGGATTAACCTACCTGAGAGGTCCTCCTTCTTTCTCTGAGATGCCACATTGTTGTTCCACATATTCAACATAAGTTCCTACCTGTCCAGATAAGAATTTAAAAAAAACAGTCTTTAAATGAAACCAATATTTTAATAAAAATTTCACATCCTTATATTATTTGGCACTACTAGTCTTCACTGCTGATATAGCTCCATCTAGAATTACCAGGACAAAGAGGATGGATGGTGTGCAGGTGTGTAAGATGTAGAGCCTATGGGAGCTAGCCATTTATGTTGTAGGTTAGACCAGTGCTCAAATTTCCTGTAACACACCCTTTATTACTCTCTTTCTTCCCTTAAGTCACAAATAGTTTCAAAATACATATTCATTATTTTTGGTGATTAAACTAATATATAATCATTATGGAATATGTGAAGGTACAAAAGAGTTAAGCACGACAACAGTAATCCCATTTTTGTTCACAAGAGGCTGCTGAACCAGGCCCATTTTGTCTGCTGCATAGTATGCCTGTCACCAGAAAGATGATGTTCATGAGTTGGCTAAGCATGAGGAGATAGGAGACCCAAGTCTTAAATCTGCCTCCCTGACAATAGAGGTAGGGGTATATATGGGTTGAAGAAGCAGGCATATATAGGTCTAAGACTTGGGAAAAGGTGATTGGAGTTAAGGAAATGTGAAGAAATCTGTGGTCTGAGCATGCATGATCAAATTTCCTGGCTTCTTGAAGAACTTCTGTTTAGAATATGTCAGTGTAGCATGCTATGAAGGTGGAATTTGGGGCCCTCCGATATCAAAAGATCACCCATGAAACACTTGCTCAGGCCCAAGTAAAGGCCTGGCGGTTCCAATAGATTTGAGCTGGACCCTAAGTTTCTGAAAAGCAGTTTAGTCAACCATTGCTATTTTAACCCAGGCGTCAAGGATTTTAACGCCAAAAAAGTTCTTAGGCGTATGTTGCTTAGCTAGGTGACCTCTAAACTTGGTGATAAAGGCAAGTAACTAAAATCATGTGACACTAGCAGGTTTACTCAATTTCCTTGGTTTCCAAATGACCCTGGCTGAATTGGCCTCAGACTTTCTTGGAGTAGTGGGAACTTCACTCCTGCAGGCTTTCTTCACCTATGTAGTTTTAAAGCAGTGTCACTGGAGGAGGTCCAAGGAGGAGTTTCTGGAGAGGGGGACCTTGACTCAAGATGAGTGGAGTTCTTGACAAACATTGCAGAAAATGAATTTAAGAACATATCACTTAGAGGCACAGACAGAATAGGGAAGCAGAGACATTCAAGGAAAAACATGGGCTATCTTTAGGGTAAGAAGAGTTTCTGGGGTAAAGCAAGGAAAAGACATTCAAGGGAGAATGTAGGGGTCTCCAGAGTGAAAACAGCAAGCACTTCCTCTGGGTTGTTGATTCTTACAGAGAGACAGTGTTAGGGGCTGGACTAGAGGTCGAAGCCGGGTGAAATTAATGTGGTTTTGCACCAGTTTTTCCAGCACTTGGGCATTGCCTTCATATCATGTTACTTTTTGCAGGCAAGGACATGGGCCAAGGTCTTGGACTGGGTTGAGTTGCTTGTTTTGCATTCCAACAGTTCATGGGCATTTCATGCATTCCAATGGTTTATGAGAGCTTTTCTTTTGAGATGAGGCATATCTTTCTTTTTCTGTATTCCCCGATTCCTATTTCATTAGCTATGCAACGGCAAGGAAATTATCGCTTTATATTGCAGTTTGCTTACTTGTAAAATTGGGATAACAATTTACCTCATATGTCATTGTGAAGATTGAAAGAGTGGGTATTCATAGAAAGCATTTGGAATGGTGTCCCATCATAAGCCTTAAATCGGTGCTGACTATTGTTATAATTGTGCTTGTCAAGAAAAATGGAATAGGGCTGGGATTGTGGCTCAGCAGTAGAATGCTTGCCTAGCACATGTGAGGCACTGGGTTTGATCCTCAGCACTACATTAATAAATAAATAAATAAATAAACCAAAGGTATTGTGTCCATCTACAACTAAAATATTTAAAAAAAAATGAAAGATGAAATATATTCCTGGGGTTTTGGCTCAGGTCATCATTTTTAATTATAAGGTTTAGCTCCTATCCCATCATTACCCTTTGAAACTACACTTGTTCTTTAGTACTTATCTCAAATATGAGGTTCTGTTTTCTTCCCAGGTATTTTTATTTCTCTTACCTTTGGTATTGTACCTCTGACATTCCAAAAAACACAGAATGCATTGAGTTTTGGATTGAGGAGAGAGTTCCTATATAGGTAGGCTAGATTTTCCAGTGTAATAGCAACAGGTGAACTTTGAAGGCAGGTAGAACATTGAACTATCGTAGGTAATTTGATTTATGGAATGGCTATGGCTTTGGTATCTTGATAAGGTTGAACATGATTAAACTTCTGGGCTGGAGTTTATGACTGGGAGAGAATATACCATCATTAGGGCCTATAATAGTACTGCTGATGGCTTTTCCTAGGATAGATGTGCTCATACAGATGCTGCTTGCTCCAAGGGATGGTTTGGTGTTCTTCACACTTCTGTATTTTGTGGGGAAAATGTAGATCTACTGTATACCACTAAGTTTTAAGTAAGGAACATTATATTTCTTGTATTTTATACTAAGTAGTAGATGCATAGCTGTTCTATTATATTTTTTCCATTTTGTCCTTTGTCATTTTATTTTGCTATGATTCCTCTTGCCCCATATAAATTTTTATTTTTTTAATAGTTCAATTTATCTATCTTGCTGCTTTTAGATTTTGGATATAATTAGAAAACAAATTTTTCATTTCTCGTTTATAGAGAAATTCATCCAGGTTATATTCTAGTGATTGGGTTGTTTCATTTTTTATATTTAAGTTTCTGATCCATTTGGAATTTATCTTAGTGTATGGTATGGATCTAATGTTATATTCTGTCTTGTTATTCCTAAATCTGAGCCTCTCTTTATGAGATATTAAATTTGCATTTGTAATTGGAAGTAATTCTGGACTTTATATTTTGCTTGCTTTGTCTGCCTACTAATGTGTCAATACTAGCCTATTTCAACATTAGAGACTTTGTTTTAATATCCAGTACAGTTAACCCATCTTCTTTTGAAGGATTTTCTTGGCTTATTGTAAGTTTGCTCTTCCAAATGAACTTCAAAATCGACTAGTGTAACTCCAGATAAAAATTGATGTTTTGGGGGAATTACTGTAAATTAATAAATTAACTTAGAACTGACAGTTTTGGTGCTGAGTCTTCCTAACAAAGACATGTTTTTCAGTTTTCAAGTCTACTTTTCCACCTTTCAAGTGTGTTTATTTACCTTTATTCAAGTTTTGAATATTATAAATTATGTGGACTTTTGAAATTCATTGCATCTCATGAAACTTTCTGTATTAAACAAGAAAATTGGGGATTATTGCATTATCAGTTGAATTTATCTATATTGCAATTATGTATGCCATTAATTTTATCTACCACGGGTCTTTAGTATTTGCATTTAATTTATTTGTTTCAAGTTAGATTGGTGTGTTGTTTTGTTTTGTTTTTTCTTTTTTGAAGTAGTGTCTTGCTATGTTTCTTAGGCTGGCCTTCAATTTCTGGACTCAAGCGATCCTCATGTCTCAGCTTTCCCAATAACTGGGACTGCAGGCATGCAACTATGTCCAACCACATTATTTTTAATGCATATATCCTTAGAAAGTAAGAAATTCCACACCCTGGCCCCATAAAAGAACAAAAACAAACAAATGCAAAACGCAAAGACTGGGAGTAGGAGTGGGTATGGGAGAGATAATGGTCCATACCCCTTAGCTGTATATGGTGTATCTACATTTAGGTACAACATTTACATGTGCTTCTAAAGCTAGTGGTCTTTGTATCTCCTAAAAGAATTTTGAAAAACTATTTGCCTCTTTGCACATTCTTTAGTTGACGTCTGATATTTTTGTCTATAATTTATTTTATTTTTTATGTATAATTTAAACTTACAAATGATGTGATTTTCTGTTAAGGATAAATATTGTCTTTTAAAATTGACACCATTATATTATTCTTTTAAATATGTCTGATAAAATTTAAATGACATAATAATTAAGACCTCTGGCCAGACATTTTAAAAGTATATCAAGATTGTTATCAGTCAAATTTTACAACATTGCCCTTTTCTTTTTAAATGTATATTCCTTCTCCTCCTCACAAAGAATTATATCCTAATGAAATGCAGTTTTGTGCTTATATATATTTTTAGTTGATCACTATATCATGCTTTTTTGTAATAAAAACATGTATATACATTTAAAATAGCTATTTAAAATTTTCCTGTGCTCTCAGGCTTTACATGATAAGAAATTTTCTGCTGGATTAAGATCCCATTATAATTATTAGCAGCACAAAATTTATCCCAGAAACACAAATGTATTTAAAAATGTTGATAAATGTTATTTTTCTAAAAAAAAATTTGTGACATGCATTTTGTAAAAAGATGGATGAGTAATGTCTCCTTGTTTGAATATTATTACCAGAATAAATAGGGTTCAGCAACTGTTCTTTTGTTTTTATAGCTATAATCTTGAAAAACCTGGTTCACATGAATAATTAATAGTGATGACAGTAGTTTTGTTAGGACAGTGTCATCCAATTCTTTGACCTGCTTCTGTGTCACATGCCCCAAGCCATGTGACAATCTGTTATCAAAAATCACTTTTAAAGATAAGCTATCAGGGCTGGGGGTGCAGCTCAGTGGTAGAGCACTCGCTTCATATGCATGAAAGCCTGGGTTCCATCCCTAGCAACGAAAACAAAACAAAACAAAACAAAACAAAACAAGACCTAATACTTAGTTTGTTGCCCCCTTCCAGAGAATTGGAAATCACTTCAATGGCAAAAGAATTGGTTAATCAAACATTAGTGTGTGATTTGTTTCTGATGTTACTTTCTCAAGTTGACCCTCATTCATGTTCAGATTGTCTCTGCGTTTTACCCCAAAGCCCATTTAAAAACTCAGGTTATTAGTTTTGTTTTGTTTTGTTTGCTGTTGAGTTGCTTATGTATTTTGGAGATTAAGCCCCTCCCAGACATATGTTTTGCAGATATTTCCTCCCATTCTGTAGGTTGTAGTGTGGATCTTAATAAATTACTGAGGAGGGACAGGCTAGGACATATATGTGGTTGGATGTAGGTTGTACTGAAGATTGTAATCCTGTTAGATACTGAGTTCATTAATATCACGAACAAAGAGAAAAGTGAAAGTAGGCCATTCATGGTTCTATGACGAGACTGTGTCAAAAACAAAGGACAATGGTTAATGTATTAATGAGGTCCAAAATAAAATGAGTAAAAAGTAAATAGATGATAACAATATTAGTTAACTCATGGAGTTGTCATGAGGACTAAATGAGTTAAAATTTATTAAGAATTTAGCACATTACCTGATACATGGTAATTACTATGCAAGTATTTGTTACATAAAATACAAAAATTTATATACAGCAATGAATAGTCCCATGCCTGGGGCATGGGACACAGTCCTAACTGTCAACTTTAGTGTAAATGAATCCTGTTTCTTCATATCTTGCCTAGTTCTGCTCTTAATTCTCCAGGTTGTCCTTCTAGGTACTAATTTTCTATTCCAATTTTCAATTATAAACAATGTCCTTTCTGAAATATGTTGTCCATGCTTTTTGGAATCCCTGAAGTTTTGCCAAGCTTCTCTTCATTATTATAGGTCATTCTACTTAATTAACATGTTATCATTTGACTATATTTTAAAGCCTCTTAGACTAAAGTTGGTATATCCGCAAGGTCTTCCTTTTATCAAGGAAAATGAAAGGATTTGATATCAAATGTTGTCCATTTTGTCTTTATGTTGGTTTTGAAAGGGTGTTTGGTATTGTGTTGTAAAATATAGACTTTCTGCCTGGAAATTACCTATCTCTGAATTTCTGCATTGAGGAAAAGTATGGATAATATATTTAAGACTATGATTTGCATGTATATTGCTCAAGATGATGGAACTTCCTTTGTGTTCTTTTAAAGGCAGCTGTGGCCTGTCTTAAGTGGACAGAGCAGCTGCATTTTTCCATAAGGGCTTTAAATGCTATTGCCAAGAAAAATCTAAATGATTTAAAGCATACTTCACTCCAGAACATTAATAAGCATGTTCTGATAACTGAACATGCCCAAATTCTTCAACTGGAGCCTTTTTGTTCTGCAATACAACATAATAATGAGGAGAACATGAACCAACATTAAAGATTGTTGTATATATCATACCAGTTCTCCTGTATTATATATATACATATATATACATGCATATATATATATATATATATATATATATATATATATATATATATATATATATTTTGTACCAGGGATTGAACCCAGGGATGCTTAACCACTGAGCCATACCCACAATCCTTTTTATTTTTATTTTGAGACAGGGTTTCAGTAAATTGCTGAGGGCCTCACTATGTTTCCGAGGCTGGCTTTGAACTTGAAATCCTCCTGCCTCAGCCTTCTGAGCCATTGGGATTATAGTTGTGTGCCACTGCATCTGGCCTGTGTAATATCTTGAAAGATCTGTTGGCTAGGATTGACTAAACAAACCCATAAGCAAAAAGTATTATGGGCACATAGTTCAAAAATATTCTTAGATATTAATGGTGTATCCATGTATTACAAAGAGTAAGTTCGTCTGACATCCACAGGGCCTTCTTTCTTTCCTCCTCCTTCCTTTATTAAACAGAAATGTCTCAGTATGGTTGTTCTGTACAGAAAAGAGCATTGACATGGAATTGAAGACCTGGTGTGTGGTTCTGGATTGCCCACCTACATTCTTTGAGCCTCATTATTAATTTAGAACTTGAGACTGATGTTTAGTGGAGCTAAGTGAAGAAACGAGTATAAAGGAGTTTTAAAAATTGAAGAGGAGAGTGATCAAATGGATTTTTTCCTTTTATATATTTACAACAGACTTTTTTTTTTTGGCACTACTAGAGATTGAACCCAGGGCCTCATGCATGCAAGGCAAGCGCTCTACCATGGAGCTATATACCCAAACTTTATGCCAGACTTCTTATAGATTCCTGACTTATTTTAAAATGAAATTATAAAAAGGCAAATTATGTTTCTAGAAGGAAACTCCACTTGTGAAATGTCTTCAGAATGAAATTCAGAACTATTTCTAGTTTACCTTCCCTTTTGGGCTAAGGACAGAGTGCTATACTATGTCAGATGGTGAGGGTGACATGCTGTAACCAGCCTTCCACTAATAACAAGTTTGATGACCTCAAGTTGGGTCATCTTCCTACTCTATGCCTGTCAAAGAGCCCTGTGCTTGGTCAAAGTTGACAACTCTCGTAGATATTGTTGGAGAGTTTCAGTGTTTATTGAATAATGTCTAACAGCCAGAAATTCCAAGTTGTCATTTATTTTATACTACTAACCTTATTAAACAGATACTGTTTAATTGATGTAAAACATGAGTCTCAGAGAAGTTGTTCCTTGTTTTAAATCAATAGGGGTTAAATGGCAGAATCAGGATTAGGAACCCAAATATCTGATTCATTGTTGCATGTGTTACAGCCTGGGTTGACGTTAATAATATGTCTTCTAGAGCCTGGGTATGTGAATTTGACTGGGGGCAAGTGGTCTAACCTTTCTAGGCCTCTGTTTTCTCATTTTGAATAGGGGGATGACAGTAGTTACCTTCAAGGGGCATTTTCTGTATCCCTGTGCTCCTTTCTCCCCATCCCCTCTTTTACCATCATCATTACTGAGGTCTTAGTATGTATGGACTGTCTGCCATGTACTGGAGACATACTAGTGAAAGATGGTCCTGTCTCTGTCTTTATTGAATTAATATTTTAGTGAATTTATCAGTACTATGGTGATGTCAGCAGTGAGGGGAGCCACATAAGTTACTGCCAGAGGCAGGGGGAACATCCAAAGGGCACTGAGACTGATGTGGCTTTGTGGAACTCAGTCTTCAGCTCTTCACATTTAACCTTCCATGTCCAAGTCTCAGCGTTGGATTAGGCTTATGGTTGGTTGCTTTTATTTTCTTCTTCTGGACCTCAGAACATTATTGAAACAAATTCCTTAAAAATGCATTGATTCAACCTTCAAAAAAAATCATTTTATGTTTCTGAAACCTTGAAGTCCTAATCAGATCTCTAATTTTGTCTTAACATGCAGTACTTCATAAATGTTGAACAAATTCAAATACAATAGTAAAGGTGTGTTGGTAGTCTGTTAGAATTACCTACAGAAGCTTTTGTAGATTCATTTGAGAATGATATTGAGTATATGTTTTAGTAAATAAAGATTTAAGTATTTAAGTATTTTTTTTAATTCCAAGGAGAAGGGAATCTTATTAAGAGTTTAAGTTAAATGTTAAGATAGCTCTTGTTCTGCTTTCATGCACATACTCTTATCTATGCTTTTATGCATTGTGGCTTTTAAAAGCTACTGGACAGCCTTTTATTTTTATTTTTCTGACCCAATGTTTTGAAATATTGCCCACTAAATTGTTTCTTTCTCTTTGGAGGGGTTGTGCTGGGGATTGAGCCCATTCTCACATACGCTAAGCATGCACTCAAGCATCCTGCTACACCTCCAGGCCCACTAAATTGTGCCCATTATGATTCTGGGACATAATAAGTCAAGTAATCATCTGTTTTTCCTTTTTTTTCCTGTTCCAGTCAATATAACCGTCAGTATGAAATATCCGGTCTGACTAAGCTGACGATTTAATTCTCACAAAAGCCTAATCAATTTATTTCCTTGTCGGATTTTGCCACCTTAATCAACTTTAAAATACAATTTTCTGTTACAGTTTTGAAATATTAAAACTAACTCTTAACAGACCTTATTGCTTTCATGTCCACGAAGAGTTAAAAAATTATTTCAAAGTTACATTACCTTTTTCTCAGCCTGTATTTTACGTTATTTGTTCTCCATCTGTGAGGTAAAACTGCCACTCACAGATAAGGCCTCATTTCCATTTCTTCCCTTAGTGTGGCAAAGTGCTATCTGTAAAGTAGGGCAGTCTCAGTGGATTTGGGTAGCTGGGATGGAATTTAGGCTTCTGTGACAAAGGGCCGGTAGAAGTGTAGCAGGAGCTGGCATTTGAAAGCAGTATCATGTAAAGAAAAGTCAGTGGTGTTCTTTTATCCTTTCTCTGCCTCTTTCTTTTTGTAGCTGAGAAAGGATTCCTTTAAGATTTGGTGTCAAGGTGAAGCTGAGAAAAACAGCTTGGAATTTGAGAATCTGGTGAACAAACTTACTGCTTCATTGAAAAAAGCTTGTGTGTTCATTGTTTATAAATACTATCTTCCATAACCATTCCCAAATCTCAGGCATTCATATATTCCAAATATATTTATTTCTTTGGAAACTGGAATGGTAAGGTTGCAACCTTATAAGCTGCTTATTTGAGCAGAAAAACTAAATGAAATACTTAAAATCAGTTTTTAAAAAATTATATCACAGCAGCCTCGAAAACTAAGGATTTTCCTTTGGTAAATTTTAACATTTAAATGACATTATATATTGCAATACCTTTGCATAGTAAGACATACTGATTTCAATCTAAAGTAATACGTTTTTACTACCATATCACTATAAATACATTTAGTTCTTTTTCTTAGTTCCTTCTCTGTTTGACTGCCTTAGCATGCATATCTTATTAAATTGGAACCAGCTAGTTCTTGGAAGAAGCAAGATGGTTAGAATGTTGCTGCTTGTTGAATCTCTTTTGTTTAGGGATATTGCTGATCTATTTTCTCTGGACTACAACTTTAAAGTTCAGTTGTTCACAGCAAGTTGGTATCAGCCAGCCTCTGAACTAGGAACCCATCCTCAAGTCATGCGCAAACATAGTGCCATCATTCAACCCTCAGATAATTTTGAAGGGTAAATAATCACTGTGCTCATATTTTTTTTTATCATGAGTAGGTGTTTCTAGTTCTCAGTATTTTGTACCACTTCTCGTTATTCTTTGACACTGAAATAAATCATAATCATTAATGATTCTGTGAATATATTATATTTTAACTTGAGATTTGGAGTTTGTTTTTAATTAGTGTTTCATAATTAATGAGTATGGTTTTTCCTATAAAAACAGAGAAATGGATTCTTCAACAAAAAGATAGCTTATTTGTGTCATAAAAGCAAGTAACTGAAAATATATAGAGAATTTAATTTATACTTCTCTTAGTATTGACCTGTAGTAATTGAAAGGAAACCTCGAATAAGAAGTTTGTATATAAAAGTGATCGTCTAATCCATATTTTAAAATTTAATAAACACATGCATACACATACTCTTTTAAGCTAATTTCTATTAATTTGTTCATCTTGTTTTATTGAGAAGAGGTAAAACATTTTCAAATTTTTGCAAGAACCATCTCCTTTTAGATTAATAGAGCAAGTAATTAATTTTTTTCTTTTTAAAATTGTAAAACCAACTATTTTGCTTTGTATTTAACATTTTCATTTACTTTATTAACTTTATGATGTCCTATCTCAAAATTAAATAAGCCTTACTTTTTGAAGTGGTTATTATTATCATTTTTTAAAATAAGTTGGTAGGCCTTTTTTAAAATTTTTTCATTTATTTATATGTGGTTCTGAGAATCGAACCCAGTGCCTTATGCATGCTAGGCAAGCGCTCTACCACTGAGCCACAACCCCAGCTCTGGAGGTAGACATTATTTTTATAATTTCCAGTGTACAGATGGCATAGAAAAATTGAACTTTTCTTGTTTTTGAGGTGAGCCTGTGTTTAGATATATAAATGGTGCAACTTAACTTTTAAGTCGCTGTTTCAAATATGGACTCTAGTTTTTTTTTCCTTAACAAATTCTTTCTCTAGTTCAATTTATATTTGGCTGTGTTGCTGGAGGACTGTGACCCCAAATATGTAGAGAAATGTGATCCTCGGGACTTTTAACTATCTTTTAGAACTAGAGTTCCATTTGATATCTGAAGAAAGCTGTGGACCCAAAAGAAAAAAATATATACTTATTTATAAATAGTATACATTTCTAGGGTTTTGGAACTGTATGTTACGAACTCTGGTTTTAGAAACTCTATCCTACATAGACACTATTCTTGTCTAATTTCAAAAATTAAGTATCCAAATTTGATATATATATATATTTTAATACTGGGACTTCCATTCCTACAGGACTACTTTGTATTCATTGGAAAAATATGTACTGATTATCTGTTTTGTTATATCTGCATGCTATAGTTTATATGTTCATAGGAAACCAGGAATTTTTAGGGAAACACAAAACTATATTGTCTGCTACACAAATTTAAAGAGGGACAAATTGTGTGGCTGGACACAGATGTTCTTGGTTATGTTGGGTTGAATTAAGCTTAAGATAGAGAAGATATGTGGAAGAAATAGGTCATGCTAGTCTGGCTGCAAAGATTTCTCTGACCATTCAGTCCTCATATCTTCAAAGAGAGATCTCATCCTCTAGGACTGGGAATGTAGCTCAGTGTTAGAGTACTTGCCTAGCATGCCCAAGATCCTGGGCTCAATCTCTAGTATGCAAAAAAGAAAAAAAAAAAAGGAGATACTTAGATCCTAGATCCTGTTAGGATGGATGTGTACACAAGAGCAATGCTGTTAAAAACTTGGGTAATATAATGGCTCCCTTTGATTATTATGTCTTGTCAATGTTGACTTAAATTATGTTTATGTTACTTAAATATGTAAAACTATAAAACTTGGCCTGGATACTTTATGCCTATATAGATTTTAAAATTCCATATAGGCAAAGCAATGATAATGATATGTTGCTGCAAGTAAATTGTCACTTGCACATGGTACTAGCCATTACATCATGGGTTCTTTTTGAGTATGACATGCTCAAATGTATGACTTTGACTTTGTCCCCTCCCCTTTTTTATCAGTCCACAAATATTTAAAGTATTACTGCTTCATATTAACTTGATTGTAAAAATAAAATAGGCAGTGCTCAGTTACAAGATGATTATCCAGATGATTCAGAATACATTTGTGCCAATTTCTTAAAGATTATTATTGATATAGTGATATCAATCAGAAGAGTGGTTATCTTTTTTGAGAGTGATTAACTGAAAAGGGGCCCAGGAGAAATTTCTGGGATGATCAAAATTTTTTATTTGATTTGGATATTATTTTAATGGGTACACACATTTATGAAAACTAATCAGATTAAATAATTTTACTGTAATAAATTTTGCCTTAATAAAGAAAAAATTATGATTGGAATAAAAGACACATTTTTAAAAATTAAAATAAGAGCTCTCATACTCAGAGGCAGCTTATAGACTTCAGTTTGGGACTCACACTGATTGTTTATGACTCCGTGGGGTTTTGGCCCCCACTCATGTGTTGTTTCCTGCCCTTGAACTGAACTTGGCAGTACCTGACAGTAAAGACTCTGTGCCCAGCACAGATGCTGTACATCTCCTGCCACCCTGTCCCTTGCACCATGCTGACTCTAGCTCAGACTTCCAGTAGGAACACCTCTCTGAGTATTCCTCTTTCCACTTTTGGATCCATGTAGGGGAAGAAAAAGGCAGTTACCCTGAGTAGCACAGGAGGAAAAGGATTCAGTAAAAGCAGCAGTCAAAAGATTAGAGTTTATTAAATACTTTTGTCCTCAAAAATCTTTATTTTCACATGAACTCTGGTGGGATTTTATCCAAAAATTTTTCTGAAGAAAGGTCAAAATTAACCTTAGACCCCAATTCTATGAGTTATTTCCTGTTTTGTGGGTTTTCCAGCTTGGTGAGAAGGAATGGGACCTTTGAGTAGCTTATGAATATCTTTCCTCTTCTATGCCTATTTTTTTTTAAAGTTCTTTTTAAAGCAAAAATGGTTGCAACACAGAAGTTTTAAAACATTCAACAATTATTTTATTATCACATGAACTTTTAAATTTTTCAAGTTTTAGATAGTCATCATCTACATGCAAACACAATTTTTAACCAAATTTAAATGACAGAAATATATATTCTTTATTGTATCAGAAAAACAAACACTTTTTCTCCTGGTACATAGTCAACAGTCAGCACAACTCTGTGACCAGAACATGTGGGGATTTCTCCCCATTAACCAATTTTTTTCAGCAGATACCAATTAGATGTCCTATAATTCAGTTCAATTCTGGTAACATCTACCCGGAATTATAGTCAGACCCCACAGATTAAGGGTTCCATTCCACAAATCCATCCCCACTTCAGACACCAGCCTAAAACATTATTTTGTTCCCTGTAATCCTTCCTGACTGGCTATAAATTGGGGTTCTCTAAGAGAGAAGGGAGGAGGGCCCCTGTCCTATCCTTGGCAGCTTAGCAAGACACTGTGTCAATAAAACAAAATAAATAATAAAAGCAGCTATCTGATTTGGAAACTAGAGGTGAGAGAACTTAATCAGAACGTGCCAGGGGCATGGTGAGGATGGAAGCCAGACTGGAATGGTTGGGAGCATCACTGCAGACTCACCAGCACTGACTGCTATTTGTTGTAGGGTCAAGCCTCTGGGAAATTGAGCCTTCGTCATGACAGGAAACCAAAAACTCCACTAGATAACTGGAAGAGGCTGAGTGGAGCCCATGAAATGGCTTAGGTGGCTGCCTGCTACAATAAAATGAATTTGAAGACTAGCTTTTGGAACAAAAGAACATTTTGTCATATATCATTGAACTTTGATGCCAACAGTTGTCAGATGTGGACATGGTTGTGAGGAAGCTATTCCAGGAGAATGCCCAGCCCTGCCATGCAGCTTACAAATACAGCAGAGTTGATCAGGGCCTGAAAGGAGAAAAATCTGTTTGACATGTATGTGGAGACAAAACAGTTTGTTTAAATCCGTTTAAATCCCTTTCTCACAACAAGGAGATCATAGTGAAACATTGCTGACCCCCAAAGCTACTACAATATCATTTCTTTTTCTTTAACTTTTCTTTCTTTTTTGGGGGGGTACTGGGAATTAAACTGAGGGGTGCTTAACCATTGAACCACATCCCCAGTCCATTTATCTATTATCTATACCTATCTATCTATCATCTATCTATCTATCTATCTATCTATCTATCTATCTATCTATCTATCTATCTATCTATCTAATTTTGAGACAGGCACTCATTAACTTGCTCAGGACCTCACTAAATCGCTGAGGCTGGCCTCGAATTTACAATCTTTCTGCCTCAGACTTCTAAGCTGCTAGGATTACAGGCATGTGCTACCAAACCTAGCAATTGCCATATCATTTCTTGTGTTTGAAGAGTTTTTAAAGAATCTTGAACAAAGCTTTCTGTTGGTAACAGGCTGATCCTGGCTGATATACACCTGCTTGAGACTTTTTTTTTCCCTTTTCCAATGAAAAGACAGTCCCCAGTGGTATCTCCACATTTCTTCCATCCAGCAGGAATACCAGGAATGAGTAATATTCTTGTGATTAGGAAATTCCTGGCTCCCTGGCAGCAAGAGCCAACTCCCTGATGCCAATGATGTAAAAACTGTCCACCAGATCTTTATTGTAAGGCTGGTATTTATATCTGTGAGTTGGTTGGCTTCTGTGGTTTGCTGTGTTCTTTAAATACTATAATCAATGTCGCACTGCTGTGGTCCTGGTCCTATGAATAGTTACTTCCTAAGTAGTTCTTACATTTCAGGGGCACCTTCTCTACTCAGAATCCTAATTTTCTCATGAGTAATTGGGAAAAAGGGCAGACCAGCCTTAAGTTAGACCCTTTATCTGATGAGTTATTTCTAGCTTCTATGGATAGTCCATCCTGGTGTGGAAGAAAGTAAGAACCTGCATTCTTTGAGTTTCTTTCTTCTGTCTCTCTTTTAAGGAAGCAAAGTGGGTTTTTGGAAATAGGTCAAGGAGTAGGATTGCACATATTCCCAAATGCAGTGGTGTTATTTTATTTTATTTATTTTTTGTACCAGGGATTGAACAGGGATTCTCAAACACTGAGCCACATCCCTAGTCCTTTATTTTCTTTATTTTGAGACAGGGTCTTGCTAAGTTGCCTAGGGCCTCACTAAGTTGCTGAGGCTGGCTTTGAATTTTTAATCCTTCAACTTCAGCCTCCTGAGCTGCTGGGATTGTAAGTGTGTGCCACTGCGCGCTGTAAATGCAGTGGTTTTTAAAGAGTAATGTTCAAGCAAACATTATCAGCATTACCTGGGCATATTTTAGATTTTTTTTTTTTAACTTGAACCCAGATTTACTGTGTCCAAACTGAGGAGTGGTTCCTAGCAATCTGTTTATGCAGGCTGTTTGGGAAATTCTGTTACAAGCTAATGATTGAGAAGCATTGTTCTAAACAGGAGGAGACATTTAGAGCCATTGCAGAGTAGGGAAAACTGATTCAAATTGCTGGGGTTAGAACTGGCTGAGGGTTGACTGTGACTATGTTACATATGAACACAAATCTTAAGGCTCTGAGCCTACTCTCCATGTCCCTGGAGATGGCCCTGGCCTATCTTTCTAATGGTCTATACACATTAGAAAGGAAAGAAGGGAAAAGGGAGTAAATGATGGTGGAAATATGAATGGGAGTAGAGAAAACGGAGGCAGCTTAAGACAGTATGTTATAAAGGGAACAGAAAAATGACAGGGTTTTAAAGTATAAAATATACGTTAGAGATCTTTCCAGAACATGATCCACCTTCCTATATCCACGATTCTTATGTCTCTTTAGAGGTTGAAAGTTTTAATTTTTATGAATTTTTAAAAATCATTTCAGTCCTTTGGATTCTTTCCCTGGTACTCAGAACATGGCAAGAATCATTCTGATCACCAACAATTGTTTTGAATGTGTTATTTTTTTATTTAACTCGACAACATTTTAAATTTTCTTTATTTGTACGTAAAGATATTATTGGGCTAGGGACTATATCCCCAGTGTTGAGTGGTAGAGCAGTTGCTTAGCATACGTAAGGTCCTGGGTTCCATCACCAGCAAAACACACACACATACACAAACACCAAACACGTACACTCTGATTTGGCTATTTAGACTTTTAGCAGTGAGCCTTTCTTTCTCTTAGTAGGAAATGGGGACTTCATTTATATTTCTAACATGTGTCTCATCCCGGTAATGGGGTGGTTCTTCCCCTTTGCCTTATGTGTAATGGATTATATTCCACACATGCCATATTTCCATTAGGGTGATAGGATCTGCACCCCACTACAATTATGCTAGGACACATAACAAATGCTACCTCTTATCTTGGTACAGTGGGGCAGAAAGGGGAGGAAATGAACTTCCTGAAACAATTATTTTCTTCCTTCTTTCCCCTCTTCCTTCTCCTCCCTCAGTACTGGAGATTAAACCCAAGATCACTCTACTGTTGAGCTACATCCCCAGCCTTTTTAGTTTTTTTTATTTTGAGACAGGGTCTCAGTAAGTTTTTGAGACTTGCCTAGAATTTGTGATTCTCCTGCTTTAGCCAGAGTGGCTGAGTTTACAGGTAGGTGTGTGCTGCCTAGATTGATTTGTGTACATTATCATTTATCCATCTCATCACTCTGCTGTCTTAACTTCTATGTTAAGATCACGTGCTTCACTTCCTATGTGACATATATGATGCAGTTTCTTTGTGATCTTTTCAATATTAATTTTTTTATACCAAAATGAAGAAGAAATTGGGGTAGGTATCACTGCTTTAGCAAATAAAAATACAGTATGACTAGTTAAATTTGAATCTCAGATCAGCAATAATTTTTTTCAGTGTAAGTATTTGGAAGATACTTAAACCAAGATTTTTGCAATGTTGATGAAAGAGAGACTTAACAGGCATCCTATATGTTATCTGACAACCCTAAATTGGTAGTAACTATAAGTTACAACATCTAAACAGTACAGTCTTTCATAATTGCCCCAGCTAATATCTAAAATTTTCTTGAAATAGTTATGGTCTTGAAAAACATGGTTATAGGATATATGCAATTGTAGGCACCCTGGTGGAAATGCCACCCTTTTCACCCCTACTCAAGAAATGAGATAGAATTGAATAAATGAGAGTGCTAGACATAAAGGGATAATCTTGAAGACATTCTACATTTTTTTACAATATAATTTTTGAATAGGTAATAACTCATAAGTTTTTTCTTTTAGATTTTCTGAGTTTAAGCAACCTATTTTTATGTTTTATAAAATTGTAGTAAAATGCGTATAATATAAAATTCACCATTTTAACTATTTTGAAGAGTACAATTTAGTGGCATTAAGTAGATTTAGGTTGTTGCATAACCACCCATCTCCAGAACTTTTTCATACTGCAAAACTATAACTTTATACCCATTGCCTAGTTGCCTAAGCTATTAAGCTTCCTCTCTTCCATTTCCCCCTCAACCACCACCCAGATTCCACCTCCTGGCAACCCCATCTAATTTCTGTTTGTATAAATGCGACTACTCTAGCTGTATGGAAATCATACAATATTTGTCCTCTTGTGACCGGTTTATTTCACTTTGCATGTCCTCAAAGTTCATCAGGTTGTAGCATGGGCCAGAATTTCTTCCCGTTTTGAGGCTGAATAGTGTGTGTATGTGTACCACATTTTATTTTTCCATTCATCCATTAATGGACACTTGGGTTGCTTTTAGATTTTGACTGTTGGGAATGATGCTGTGATACCTCTTTAGGATCCTGTTTTTGATCCTTTGGGGTATATATCTAGAAGTGATCTTGCTGAATCCTATGCTAATTATATGTTTTTTTTTTTTTGAAGAAACTCCACACTCTCTTTCATAGTAGGGCACCATTTTGTATTCTCACCACTAGTGCACATGGATTCTATTTTATTTATATCCTCACCAACACTTATTTCTTTCTGTTTTGTTTTTATAATAGTCTAATGGGTGTGTGATGGATACTTTCTATTTGTTTTGTAGACCTGGGGCTTGAAATCAGGCATGCTGTAGCACTAAACTATATCACCAGCCCTTTTTATTTTTATTTTGAGACAGGGTTTCCCTAGGTTGCTGAGGCTAACTTCAAACTCCAGATCCTCTTGCTTCTGCCTTCCAAGTTGCTGAGATTACAGGCATGCACCAGTGCAACCTGTTGACACCTTTTATTTTTAAAAAAACAAATCACAAAAAATGTACTGCTTCAACGTTGGTAACAATATTTGACCCAAGTACATGACTATGTCATTTCATGGCAATTAGCACTACTCTTCTATTCTTTGATACTAGATTGTCAGAAGAAATGACACTGGATATAGGATAGAGAATCTGGATGGCTTTCCAAACCACCCTAAAACTCTTTTAGCAGGATAGATATTCCTTATTTTGTTTTTCAAGAATTTCCAGGATGTCAGTGTATTTATATTAAATCAGATACTGAAAATATGATCCATGCTCAAATGCAATACAACAGTTCCCAGATTTCAGAGGTTTGACTTATGATTTTTAGATTTAATGACGATGCAAAAGCAATACACATACAGTAGAAACTGTACTTTGAAGTTGGATCTTTTCCCAGGCCAGCAGTTTGTGGTAGGATATTCTCTCGAGATGCTGGACTATGGCAGCAAGCCTCAGCTCCCAGTCAGCCATGTGATTATAAGAGGAAACAACTGAGACTCCACAGTGTACTGTGTTGCTAAGCCAAGTTTGGTAAGCAATGGATATTACATGCATTTCCAAATTATAATATTTTCAACTTACTGATGGGTTCATCAGGTATGACCCCATTGTAAGTCCAAGGGCATCTCTACTGCCCTCCGCACTGTAATAATGAGATGACTTTGAAACAGGATCCATGTCTCAAAGGATTTATTCATCCTATATTTCATGAGCACCTGCTACATGCCGGTTCCACATTGATACTGAGGAAACAAAGAAGAATAAACATGCGATTTTGTTCAGTACTCTATAGGCACAAAGATGAGCATGTTTTAGGTTCTTATAAAATGTTTTTTGAGTAGAATTTCATTCAGATATTTTTGTCATTTTGTTCTGTCTGCAGTAGTTTATAAAATAAGAGAAGACAAAATTACCTATTTTGTAACATGATCCCATAAAAATTAATAATTGATTTTATGGTTGTCTTAAGTATTATTCTTTTTAAAGTGAATTTCATATTGAATATAAAAATAATTGAAATTCTTTGAATTTATTCCCCTTACATTCTTGTTAATCAATATTTGGAATCTATGGACTTTAAAATATTTTAACTTAAAAACTAAGTTGTGATTAAGCATTATGTATGACATGAAGCAAATATGCAACACCTTTTGAAAATAATTTATGTGTATCTTGTTCATTAGAGGTCATTGTTAGAATTTTCAGTCTTCTGCTTTTAAGTAGATCTTGGGGTCGATTCTTTTTTAAATTTTAATTTTGCCTTAATTCGTGAGTGTTCTGCTAATACTTTGGCCTGCAGCAGTTTCTTTAGAGCTAATTTGTTCTGGTTTCTTTCTGTGCTTTGAGACTTTAAATGGCTAACTTTGCATGAAACAAGCTTACACTAGGACCATCTGGCTATCAAGGTGACCGCTTCTCAACTTGATTAAATGTTTCTTTCTGGAATGTTCTCTGCTATCTTTGTACACACATTGATATCTTTATCTGGTGTAATATTTTGTATCTTTGATTTAAGGCAAGGTCATTGCTTCTCAGTTTCTGCCTTTTTCTTTCACAGAATGGGATAGCTGCCATTTCCTGCCTAATTATAAAACCATGCCATAATAGAACCACTTTGCCCTAACTTGACAGTATTAGTATAAGAAATTTGATGTTAAGCTATTCTCTTTTATTCATCTGAAACATCTAGGTTAGAAATTCTTGGAAGTGCTATTTGGGACTTTAGGCTGAGTTAGTGTCAGGTTAGGAGTCCTGTTTCTGCCTTCTTCCTTGACAGTGCTGGGGGATGTCTGCTAGGTGGTCTGTGGTAGACTGCTCTGTTACCAGTAGGGCTGTTGTTTTGCCTTGTGAGTCAGGAAGAGTGCAATAAGAGGAAGAGCTCACCATTAGAAGGCTGACCCGAGATGTGTTTGATTTTCCTCAACCCTCCTCATTTCTCTCATTTGATTTCCTTTTTTAACAAAGTAGTAGAATCTTCTCTATTTTAACTTCCCCAAGCTTGCTGTCACAAGGACAAGTAAGATGATTTGCAAGGCTCATGGTAAATTCAGAGGCCCTATACAAAAATAATCTGTGCATGAATTTGGAGAAATGTGTTAATGAGCTACCCTACGGAAGATGAAAGAATTACAATAATTTACTTCAAATGGTATTTTTACAATTTCAAAGTATTTTTACACATAGGTCTCATTTGAGTGTGTCAACACCATTGTGAGAGTAGGAAGAAATGCTATTATGGGATTATTTTGTGAATAAGGGAACTGAAGGTATTGGTACCCTGACTAAAATTACAGGGTCAGGAGACATAGCGCTGAGGCCTTCAGGCCTGGACCTTTGGCACTTTGCCTTCCTGCTCCTGAGGAGGTACAAAGAAGTATAGCCTTGGACGTATCTTCCCCACCACAGTTGTATGTTATCTCCTTTTCACTGAGGCTTGTAATGGTAGAGTGGCCTGTGTTGCAGAGAGACAGGGACTTAGGGACCCTTTCTATTAGCTGAAGCTTCAGTCAGGAGCTGTCTCAGAGGAATTTGTCTCTGCCTGTCCCTATGACTGTTCCGTGAAATCAGTAGCTCTTTCTCCATATAATGCCTGTACTAGCTTCTTGAATCAGATTTTTACACTTCCTGATAGCCAAGAATATGTGCAATGGAAAGGCGGCAAATCTGATGTGGAGAATGTGTGCCCTTTGAATGGACAAGCACATTGTTTCTTCTTGGATGGCTCATTTTGGGGGAGGTGACTTAGAGAGTTTGTGGAAGAGGGGGAGGGACAGGAAAACAGGTATTACCACAGACTCTTACATTGTTTGACTTGTGTCTCCTAGTGGCTTGTGTTTCATGACCTTAGAAAGAACTTACCTAAGGCTTGTTTGTATAGCTCACGAGGTCCTACACAGGTGTTCTGTAAATATCCCAAGTGACCAAATGAATAAAACATAGAGGAAAGTCCCAGAATAGTTTATCTTAAAGGCCAAGTTAGTAATGGATCATATTCTAAATACATTCATCCATTCATCCAACATTTTTTCAGAACCAAGTATATTCTAGACTTAAGAGACTCTGAATAATGTAGCAAAGAAAACAGGTTTTTATTCTCTAGGAGGCTGCGTTTATGTTTCAGCTTGTAAAATATAGATATAAACATTTTCTAGGCATTAGTTGATAAAAGTGTTCTAATTAAAGCTTGATTGAAAAAAAGTTAGTGTATTTTATATACTTAATGAATTAAGATAATTGAGAATACATCTTATGAAGTGATTGACAATGAGCACATGCTAATACTTTAGATCTCACTAAATTAGTGGGACAGTTGAAAATATGTATATTTTGCATTTTTCTCATTGCAGGAGATTCCCATGATTAAAATTGGCCAGACATGGCCTTACTTTAATCCTTTAGTTCTTTCTTCATTTTTTCCCTCAAACTCAAAAGACCAATACTAGTCATAAATAAAAACTATGTACAAAAATTTTAATAATTTGTTTTCTTTTAGGATATATTTTTATAGATTTCATCCAAAAAGTATACTGAATTGATTTAAGGCAGTTTCTTTGGCTTCACTCCTGCTCTTGACGGCCTGGGATTATCTTATCATAGAGCTAAGGCTGGGACCAAATGATCTGCCTTTGGGGATAAAAGTGCACAGTGGTGGTAGAGTCAGCTCAAAAACTGAATTTAGAAGAAGTAATAATGCTTTTGTGGTAGAAAGGAGCCAGATGGAAGATGAAGGTGCTGAGGGCTCCCATCAGGTACTAGGACATTGTTCTTGTTGATGTAGTCCTGGGATGCCTTTTCTTGCATTTGCACCTGGAAACAGAATGTTTGCCATTCATCTGGGAAATGATTGCTGAGTCTTAAGTCTGCAAGGTTACATACAGTGAGCATCTATTATTGAGCATGGAGTTTAGAATACAAAGTTAAGAGACAGTAGGAAAAGAGAAAATAGGATAAAAGTTAGTGGAATTTCCCTTGAGTGGACTGATATTTGTAAACAAAGGTATAGAATAGACAATGGAAAACAGAGAAATTTTTCAGTCTAAGGAAAAAGAAACCAGAAGGGCAAATGCATTAGACTTTTATAATCTGCATCTCTGGGCATGGTGCCTTTTATAGATTTAAAAGGCTTCCTCAGGCACATTATTTGATAGAGGGTAAAAGGAATGCCTAGAAATTACAGTAGCTATATTTCTGGCTTTTATTCTTTTACTTTCTAAGAAATTATACTTTTAGTTTTATGATTAAGAAATATGTGTGTATACATACATATTTATAAACAGTGTGAGTATATATAGTATATATAAGTATGTAGTATATAATAGTATATATAATATGTATTATATATACATCTATTATATATAGTGTATATATAAATAGTGTGAGTATATACATAGTATATATATGAATACACATTACATATTTTCAGTATGTTTGCTTATATATTTATATGTTATTTTGGCAAGTGTACATAAAACTGAGGCCTAGACACTGGTTATGATTGAATCATTGATAGCATTCCAGAAAACATCATCCCTCTCTCTGTCTTACTGCCTCCCTCTTTACTTTTCCCATTGTATTCCATTTTTCATGTTGCTACCAATGTCATCTTTCAGATTATTTTACTTTTCTGCTTGAAATCTTTTTTGGTGGTTCCCTATTTTTAAGGACCTGAGCCTGAACATCTTCATGTTTTCCAGGTTGACTGTGTATATTTTGTAGAGGTGTGTGTATGTGTGTGTCTAAAATTCTGAGTCGTTTCTCCTTTTCTCTCAAGGTTTTTGGCAAAACTCACTCTTTATTTTTATTTTTGAAGTACTGGGCCTTGTGCAAACCCAGGACCTTATGCATGCTAGGCAAGTACTCTTACTACTGAGCCACATCACCAGTCTAAGACCCACACAATCCTTGAGATGACCCTCATACACTCGCACTGTTCAGCTCATACCATTTAATTGGCCTGTTGTGCTCCCATGTTCCATCTCTATTCCTCTGTTAAGGAGAATCTTATTTCTGCTTCAGGACCCTGTTTAAATGCTACCTCTCTTGTGAACCCTCCAAGGTTCTACTCCAGGGTGACAGTTAATAATATTTTTTCCTACTCCATTGGATTTCCACCATAATACTCAGGGGGAACCAATAGAATCCAGAGTTGCTACAATGTATTATCCCACCAAACATACAAAGAAACAAGAGTCGCTGATTGCCATGGTGCATGCCTGTAATCCCAGTGACTCTGGAGACTGAGGCAGGAGGATCACATGTTTGAGGCCAGCCTCAGCAATGTAGCGAAACTTTGTCTCAAAATAAAAAATAAAAAAGACTAGGGATATGACTTAGTGGTGAAGCACCCTTGGGTTCAATGGAAGGAAGGAAGAAAGGAAGGAAGAGAGGGAGGGAGGGATGGAAGGAGGGAGGGAGGGAGGGAAAGCATTTGATATGTTCTGAGGGAAAATTTTTCAAGCAGATGGGAGATGACCTCGGAGTCAACTTGATCCATGGGGAAGAATAAATAGCACCAGTAGTCTTAACTGCACAAGTGTTTTAGTTAGTTGAAAGCATGACAGTGTCTCTCTCTTGGCTGAGGGGAGGGGTACAGCTGTCTGATGCCGCTGCACCCCTAGTGTCCAGAGCAGTGCTGCTCACACAGATTTTGCAATAAATATTCACTATATTCATACACAGATGTGTGTGTGTGTGTGTGAGAGAGAGAGAGAGAAATCTTTTATTGCCTATATGCGCTATAAGCTTTAGTGGATAGAAAGGTGAATGAATAGGATTCCTGTTATAAAAAAGCCCAGAGTTTAATATATAAACTGTTTTACAGATTATATAAAATATAATATAAAATAAAATATAAATATAAAATATAATCTGTAAAACAGTTGCCCTGAGAGAGAAATAATCCTAGAGTCCAGGAAGTTCAGATGGAAAAATATGCTTATATATGTACATTCATCTACTTACCTACCTACTTTTCTATCGATAGTTTAAAAAAAAGCAATCTCCAATATTACTAAGTTTTAAAATAGGCAGATTACTGATTAAGTTAACAAAATAGAAACAAATCCTAAAAGTTTAGCCGAGAGAGGATTTAGAGTTATTTTCTCTTATTTGTTGCAATCTCCTGGAAATGAAAGTTGCCTTTTATGAGATTTCTTTGTATCTCTTACCCTTTTTAAAGGCTTCTAGCTTTTTATTTGCCTTTGTGTAGAATGTATAGAGTTGTCTTTCCTACTCTCATTTTCCCCACTGATTTTATACTTAGGACAGAATGCCTTAACTCAAGGGCCAGCCTTTTCCTTCTAATAATTGTCATAGTTTTTGAAAATATATGATGAACTAAATATATACTCTTTCTATTAAAGATGTTTAAACCATTTTAAATATAAAATCATAATAGTGTTTTACAAGGGTCAAATGACTATTATGTACTTTGTGATTTTAAACTTATACAACTGCTGACCACTTTTAGCATAGGCAGAGGAGTGATGTGATCACACAAACTATAGCAGAAAACAGTGATAAGACAGAAGAAAATAATAATTAAAAATAAGAATATCCAATTTTTTAAAGATACTGGAAGCATTTGGAAACTAGAAGATAATTTATCTGGAGGAGAATATCAACTATAATTAGAGAAGAGCAATTTAAATTTATGTATTTTAATTCCTAGAGCAACTACTAAAAAATAATGAGGAAATATAGCTGTAAAGCCAATAGCAGAGATAAAATTGAATTTTTTTAAAATTTTTATTTATTTTTCTCAAAAGTTGCATTTTAATACATGTTATCAAACATAACAGAAAAAAAAAACAAATTTTCAGAAGCTGTACACACTGTTCACTGAAAATATTTGTTGAGGCAAATAGAAAAAAAAATTATCACAATCATAATTTTTCTAACTTTGCACAAAATTATAAGCAGATTACATTCTTCAAATTAAACATCTTTATATGCACTTTCAATGAACAGTATATATATATATATATATATATATATATTTTTTTTTATCAACCATCTTTACTATACCCATTCCCCTTTCCTGCCCCCCACCTCCCCCGTGTCGCGTCCAGTGTTTCTCTATTTCTCTTATGTTTCCCATTCCCACCTCCCTTATTCATCAGCATCCACTAATCAGAGAGACCATTCGGCATTTGGTTTATTGGGATTGGCTTACTTCACTTAGCATAATGCTTTCCAGTTCCATCCATTTGCCTGCAAATGCCATAATTTTATTCTCTTTTATTGCTGAATAATATT
>PVHX01019457.1:0-34395 GCA_004024805.1 Geosciurus inauris
CCTCATGGAGTCTGGACTCGGTGCTGCAACCAGGAGGTGTTATCCAGCTGGTGCTGGTACCTCCAAGGATTTGAGATGAGGATGGTTCTGGAAGTGCCAAACAAGCTGGGAGGCAGAACCAATTGTCACTACCAACATGAGAGAAACTGCAAGCAAAGGGGAAGGACAGGAGTCGGTCTCTTCCTCCTCCAGCCATCCAGTCCCCCTCTTGTGCCCTGACATAACCTACAGGGAGCAGGAGAGAAAGCAGAAGTATCATTTGCTGAGTCCCAGGCCCAGCATTACAGAGCAGAGTACAAAAGGGTGAATCTGGAGCTGAGAGACAGTAAGTGAGACCAGCACACATAAAGCACACTCTTGCTTACGACATACCATCACAGCCCTCAAGTAAGTCAGCTGGCTGGTTTAAAAGCCAAGTAGTACAAGAGTTGTGTGTTTTGAAGAATTAGAATAGTACTCTTTATGGAGAGATGCTCAGACTGTGAGACAATGAGTAACACTTTCCATCTCAGTCTGATTCTGCTGCATCTTTGTATCAAATGGAATGGCGAGGCCACACACATGAATTTATTTAAGTTAAATACATATACATGACTCCACATATATTTCACAAAATTAGATCATATTATATACAATGTTATAAAACTTCCTTTTTTCACTTTAACAATATGAGAGCATGAGTCACCTAACAATGGAGATGCGTTCTCAGAAATGCATCCTGGTCCAAACACCAGAGTGTACTTACACAGACCAAGACCACTGCAACCTCACTAAACCGGAGACTACTGTCATATATGTAATGCATTGTTGACCAAAGTGTCATTACCTGACACATGTCTGTACCATGATTGTCTTTAACTTCTAATGAGTACACATTCTTTATTTATGGCTGCATAATAACATTCCTTACTAGGAAATTCAAAAAATTTTTTGTTTTGTTTTGTTTTTGATACTAGGGATTGAACTCGACCACTGAACCACATCCTCAGCCCTATTTTGTGTTTTATGTAGAGACAGGATCTCACTGAGTTGCTTAGCACCTCGCCGTCGCTGAGGCTGGGTTTGAATTCGTGATTCTCCTGTCTCAGCCTCCCAAAGTGCTGGGATTACAGGCATGTGCCACCGTGCCTGGCTCAAAAGTTTCTTAATACTTGCTCTTTTGGGAAACATTTAATTTGTTCCTATTATTTTGCTCTTACAAACTGACTCAGAGATTCTCATGTCCTCACATCCTTACACATTTGTCCAGTTATACCCCTAGGATAAATTCTTAGAAACAAAATTTCTGTATTAATGGATATGAGCATTTTAAGGATTTTTGGCATATATAAAGCTTGAGGTCCTTTTGAAGAAACTTGTGAAATTAAATTCATTTTCCACAAACTCACATGAATTCTAAGACCTGATAATAAAATTAATAATGAAGTGTTAATTTTGATTATTGCTAGCACATTCAGCATAGGTAAAATGTATAATTTAGTAGAGAAGCACTTTTATGAGGTAGCTGGATGTCAAAAAATGTTCAATATAGAGAAATAATAGCATATTATGTCCAATTTGTAGAACTGAAAATAGTTATTTCACCATAAATTTACAGATTTCACCATTGATCTATCTGTAGTTTTACAAAATGTTGTTGATTTCAATTACCTTTTCTTTTTTTTTTCTTTTTTTTTTTTTCAGACAAGGTCTTACTGTGTTGCCCAGGCTGGTCTCAAATAATCCACTTGCCTCAGCCTCCCATGTAGCTGGGATTATAGGCACACCACCACACCCAGCTACAGTTATCTATTCTTTGCTGAGTCTAAGAACAAGCCAACAGTTCAGCACAAATTGCATTTTAGGAGGGTCCAGTCTAGAAGCTAATAAGACATCATTCATGTCAAGTTCTTGGTTTGTTTCAGAAACTCCATGAGGCTGAGATTCTGTAGACTCATATTGGAGCCATCTAGAGACTTCCAGAGCGTAGCTCTATTGGTTCCCACTTTCTCTCTCACAAAGGCCCACTATCTTCTCTTACAGACAGGCCCACGCCGGGTAAACGTGCTGTGTGATGTGTCTGGGAAAGGGCCTCTCACTGCCTGCGACTTTGACCTCCGCAGCCTGCAGCCTGATCCACGGCTAGAAAATCTGCTGCAACATGTGAGTTCCGAGGACTTTGAGAAGCAGAACGAGGAGGCCCGCAGGACCAATCGGCACGCTGAGCTCTTTGCCCTGTACCCATCAGTGGACGAGGTGGGTGCAAGGTCTCCAAACTGGAAAATTTCACTGAGGACCCAGAGTCCTTAAGGAGATTTTATCACTCATTATCACTGTAGAGCAGCGCCTGATGCTGGGATGTTTAATGGTATTATTCCTGGAGCTGTTTTTTTGTTTTGTTTTGTTTTCATTTAGGCAAGTCTGTATCATAGCAGAGCCAATTACTGATCATCATACAAGTGGGATTCTGATAATAATAACTAGGATTTTCATAGCATTTTACAAAACATGTTCTCTGAGATTAACTTATTTAATCCTCAAAGCATTTCAAGGGTCTACATGTAGCAACCCTACCCAGAGTCAAACCATCTAGTTATTTAAGGGTATATTTTACATATATATTGATGTTCTTTAGTGTTTCCTTAAGATTCTTTTATTGGTCCAAGTGTGCAACTGGAGAGATCTGCTTTGAGACTATTCCAGGCTAAGATATCACCACCATGCACCCAGTGTATGGCACTTAGGGATCTTGTTTGTCTACCTCTTTATTTAAGCTGACCTGTGACAATTGGATAATTTATACCCTGTCTGCAGTCACTTGCTGGGATATTTTGGAAAGGGTGAAAGTGGCCATTTCAGGCCTTGTATCTGCTTGCTAATGAAAGTGGCCATTATCCAGGCCTTTGTATTTTGTACAGGGTTTTTGGCCTTCCCTTCTACGTATCAGCTTATCTACACTGTTGGGTCTTTCCAGAATAGACTCCTGCTGTACATCTGCTATTCAAATTTTATTCAAATTTCAGTTGTAAGAAGTAAGATTTGGAGAGATTTTGCATTAAAAAAATGTTCCATATATCTGTGGCTCTAAATATTTGAAATTTGGTCTTCAGGTCAAGAAGACCATCAGGAAGCCTAATTCTCATTCCCTATGGTGTCCCCACCTCCTGGGATTTGTTTGCTGATTCACCTTTTGATGTACTTACCATTGGTCAGTAAAGAGGACAGTTCAGGAAAGAGGAGTCATGAGATATGACATGTGTAGTGTGGAAATATTGTTGAGGATCTTTACCATTCAGCACCCTTCCTCAAGGAACTAGGGAAGGAGAATAGGCCTCAAGCCCTCAGGCATAGATTTGTGCATCCTGAGACAGTGTGTATGCTCAGAAGGGTGCACATCTCCTAAGTTACTCACTGAGAGTCACGTTCCTGTTCACCTCTACCAACTATGATATCTTAGTTATTGGCATCCTGAAGTGACTTCACCTTTATTTTCTTATTTTTATTTTCTAACCACTTGGTCTTCTCATCTACTTATTTTATTTAAAGTTTTATCAGCAGTTTCAAATCCTCTTCTGAATGAGGCAGATTAAAAATAAATTGACATACCTATAGTCCCAGCCACTCAGGAGGCTGAGGCAGGAGGATCACTTGAGCCTAACCTGGGCAACGTAGTAAGACTCTTTCTCAAAGAATTAAAATGAAGTTAAATACCTCATTTATATATGGAATCTAAAAATGTCTATTTCATAGAAACAGAGTAGAAAGGTATTTATCAGTAGGCAGTGGGTGGCAGTAAAGATATTTATCAAAAGGTACAAACTTTCAGTTAGACTGGAGGACTAAGTTTTAGTGATTTATTACACTATAGTGACCATATTTAATGATAATGTATTGTGTATCTTTAAATTGCCAAAAGAAAATTTAAACATTCTCACCACCAAAAAAAAAAAGTAAAGAAAAGACTAATAGGTAAGGGAATTGATGTGTAATTAACTTGGTTTAATCTTCCTAGAGTATATACTTAAATTAAACTTCACTTAAATATACACAATTATCAACTTAAGAAGCCAGTACATATGGGTTAAGGATATAGCTCAGTGATAGAGTATTTTCCTAGCATGCATGAGGCCCTGAGTTCAATCCCCAGCACTGCAAAAACAAACAAAAAGTACTTAAATTAAATAGGAATAATATGAATAATATTATCATCTCCATTCTTTAGATTAGAAAGTGAGAATCAGAGAGGTCAAACACTTTATTCAAGATTCAGCAAGTCAACTAAATAATAAAACAGGGACCTTAATATGTTGCCTCCACATGTCATGTTTGCTTATGTGCCTGCATGTAACTACCTATCACATTAGCACATATAAATGAAATCCAAAGATGACATTTTAAAAATCATATCTTCCAACTTTTCAGTTTCCATCTACATTAAAACTCGTTGCCAGATTTGTCAAGAAATAGTAAATCTGACTGATTTGACCTCTACTTCCTTCCTTTTCCTCCCATTTCCTTAAAGATGCTAACATCTAAAAAAGAGAGCCAAAGTGGACACCAGAAGAGAGGAAGGGAACCAAAGGATGAGAACAGGGCCAGTAGCACTTTAGCTAGTCCAAGTCCCCCTGGAGGACTAAATGGGGGGATGCCCAGTCTGAATTGACTGGTACAGAAACTCAGATGGGGCTTAAAGTTATAATCTAGCAGAGTTCCTAATGGGCTGCTTTTCTTGAACAAACAGGAATGCTTTATAATTAGTGGACCAGCTACTTGTAAATTTGTAGGGCTAAAACGCTTGAGGGCCTCTCTACCAGCCCTTATAATACTTTGAAACTGTTCTCACAGAAATTGCATTTGTATTTGTAATTTGTACTTTCTACAAAAAAAGTCCTGTGCAGTTGAGGTGAATTTCTGCCTCGATGGAAATTATTAAAAATGTTGATTTTTTTGACACATTAATGAGATTATTCTATATCATAATTATTTTACTTCCTAGAAATACAAGTTAGAAGAGATAAAGTATTAGATCCAAATGTTGACTAAGTCTGCAGGAGAAGCCAAAGTAGAACTCAACCACCAAACTTTGCCACGGGAGTTCTGTCCCTGATTCAGTATCTAGGGAAAGCATCTTAAGTGTTGTTTCTTAAGAGAGATGCCACTATGCTCCAAATAACAGAAGCATTTTCTTGGGACTCTTTTGGTTACAAGTGAGACTCTTTTGGTTCCCAACTAAAACCCAATTTAGGGGTTAAAAAAAAGGTGAGGGAGTACTCATTGGCTCACATAACAAAATCAAAGGTCAGCAACTGTGGAGTTGGCCTCAGGATTCACTGCGTCAATAGGGGAAAGAATATCATCTCTCCCACACTCTCCCCTCTTGATATATGTATATATATTTCCCAAGCTTCCCATTTCCTCTTTCTCCATTTTTTGGGAATTAACTTCTGTTTCATACAACTGAGAAGGCTCAAGATATTCATACAGAAGAGACTTGGAAAATACACTACCCAAACATAATAAGTGGGCCTTGTTGGGGTCCTAATTTAACAAATTGAGACAGTTGGAGAATTTTAAACTGACAATATATATAGTGGCAGTAAGGAATTATCATTCATTTTTTAGGGGTAATGATGGTATTACTGTTACATTTTCAAAAGTCTTTATTTTTAGAAATATTTACTGAAATACTTACAGGTGAAATATTGTGATGTTTGGGAAAACTTGTTTCCAGTATTGAGTGGAGGAGTATAGATGAAACCAGGCTACTGTGCATTGAAATTATTGAATCCAAATGAGGTAAATCGTGATTCATTGTATTAGTCTCTTCACTTTTGTATATATTTAAAATTTTCCAAATGAAAAGCTTTTGAAAGGGGGTTCCAAAATTTAAAATTCAGACCAAAGGTAGTCTTAGAAATCTGTAAGTGTCTCTATCTTGGAGTTGTTTTCCTATCAGATAGATCTTGCCTGTAGACATGTCTGTTCTGATCCCAAATATTCTAGCTTGCCTGAGGTGGTCCAGTTCAGCATAGGCATCAGAACAAGGCCCCATGTGAAACAAACTCAGTGACTTCCCAGCAAGATAGCCACCTGGGACCCTGAGGAATGGGGGCTGAGGGCAGAGAGGTGCCAGTGGTGATCCATTGACCACTTTGGTCATACCACCAAATAGTACAGATTTATCAGGAATGTGACTTAATTGATTGCTGTGAAGTGTTTGGTTGCAAGCTCCCAGCATTTATAGCCCAAGAAAATACAATCAGATATGACCCTATTCATTGGACCCTTGTGAGCATCAGATCATCCCCAGGTTTTGGAATGGGAATTCCAAAATTCTGCTGCAAGAATGGGAATTCAAGTTTTCAAGTGTTTTCACTATTTATGTTTGTATACATGGATGTAATTAGAATAAAGTGATAGTTCATACTAAAATACTGAAGTCACCATAGGAACTTGTTAATTCTCTATCAAGTATTTTCTCAGTGGTAAGAAAGGCAGGTAAAGCTCTTAACATGTCATTATTAACCTGTCCTGTTAGAAAATTCTAGCTAGCTATATATTATATAACCTGTAAATTAACTCCAAGTCTCTATGATCTGCTTAAGGAATCAGTGAACTGAGAAAGAGGTTATAGGATTGATGTTTTAGAGCCATAAAGAAACTATTCTGAGTTAGATCTCAAGTCTGAAACTCACATATTTACCAGTTAAAACCCTTAGCAGGAGAAATATTTTGAGTGTTTATTTAGAGCAGACAAAGGAAAACAAAAGCCAACAATAGGTGTAACATTTTGCAATGCCATCTGGTGGATGTTACTAAGCCACATCCACAGTCACACTTCCTTCCTTCCTCCCACAATCTCTTTGTCTTCAATGCCTAGGTTTCTGAAAGAAGAAAACATTTGCTGTAAATGCTGACATGGAGGGTGGGGGTTGGAACGACAAACTCATAAAGGCAGAATATTATTCTAGTATTAGAAATAAGGCAAATGTGAGCTGACAAGTAGAGAGGGGCAGCCTTTCCTCTCCTGGGGTAACTCCAGCTGGAAATCCTCATGGAAATTCACTTATGATTTCTTTACAATGTGATTAATAATAGGAGGATGCTGTGGAAATACGTCCGGTACCAGAATGTCCTAAGGAACATCTGGGCAACAGAATATTGGTCAAGTTGCTAACCCTGAAGTAAGTACCAGCAAACACACTAGCCTCTCCACTCATATCTCTTGCCTTTCAGATACCAACTACATCTGTATCCACAGAGCTTGAACCAGGCAGCATCTCCCAACATGCTTTAACAGTAGGTAGCCAAGGGGTAGTGGAAGGAGCAGAGTGTCGAGTTGGCTGGACCTGGATTCTGTTCCTAACAAGCCTTTGGCAGTCATTCTTCTACAATAGGGGAGGCAAGCACAGGTGGCTACCCAAGTGAGGCACATGAGGTTACCGAGTGAAATGGCCTTAGAAAAGTCACAGAAGAGGCAGTGGTGTGCTGGCCTTGACTGGTACTAACAAGAGCTGTCAGCAACAGCTCTTCCCAATTCTGTGCTAGGGAAGTCAGTTAGTAGCTTGAAATTGAAATTGGCCATGGTGGAAGCATGTAAAACATAGAAATCAGCAAATGAGAGAGCCGGCTGCAGTGGCACACACTTGTAATCCCAGCACTTTGGGAGGCTGAGACAGGAGAATCGCGAGTTCAAAGCCAGCCTCAGCAACGGCGAGGCGCTAAGCAGCTCATTGAGACCCTTTCTCTACATAAAATACAAAACAGGGCTGGGGATGTGGCTCAGTGGTCGAGTGCCCCTGAGTTCAATCCCTGGTACCAAGGGAAAAAAAAGGAAAAAGAAAAGAAATCAGCAAATGCTAAAAATTAAAATTCTTTTTCCAGCAATTTGTCTATTAGACATTTACCTGCCAGTGATAAATGCAATGAAAAATGCAACTGAAACCCAGTGCCAGGGGACAATAGGAGGTGGTGGGGACTATGGCACACTATACTGAAGGGGTACCCACTGTTAGCTACCATCAGCTCTTGCCAAGTAAATGGGACCACTTTGGTCAATTGTCTGGCTTTAAAAACTCCAAATGGAGATTTTTCTGCATAAGTTCCTAACTTCTTAAGTAGCTTCTAATTTTCTTAAAATACCACATAATTCCAACAAAGTATATCTGAAGTCTGTTTCAAGTGGTGGGCCAAATATCTCCCACATCAGTTTTACAGAGGTTATATCTAATTTTTGCATAATGTACTTTTATTTTTTAAATTACATATACTCTATATATGTGTATTAATTTTGTACTTATGTGTTAAAACAGTCTTTACATTAGAAAGGATTATAAATGTGAAAATTTAAAGAATGAAGTAAATATATAAAAAATTTTTAGTATTTTCTCCCTGTACTTGAGTGAATTGTCCTGTGTACTCCTTGGAGTGCTTCCATAACTTTCTTCCTCTTTGCAGACTGCTACTTTAGAAAATTAGTCTTTCATTTCTTTGAATCCCAGACCCTTTTGAAAATATTAATTTTGGGCTGGGGTTGTGGCGCAGTGGTAGCGTGCTCGCCTAGCATGCTGGAGGCACTGGGTTCAATCCTCAGCACCACATAAAAATAAAATAAAGATATTGTGTCCACCTACAACTAAAAAATAAATATTTTTTTAAAAAAAGAACATATTAATTTTAAGCCAGGCATGGTAGTGAATGCCTGTTATTGCAGCTACTCAGGAGGCTGAGGCAGGAGCATCACAATTTTGAGGCCAGCCTCAACAACTTAGTAAGACCTTTTCTCAAAATAAAGAAATAAATAAAAAGGTTTGAGGATGTAGCTCAGTGGTCAATGCCCAGTATCATACACAAAAAATTAAAGCTGTGCTGAAGGTGTAAGATGAAGCTCGGTGGTGAAGCCTGTGCTTAACTTGAGTGAAGCCAAGTTTGATCCCCAGCACCACCAAAAAAAAAAAAAAAAAAAGTTATAAATGCTTTTATGTAGGCAAAAGTACATAAGCATAGCACCTTTTCATATTCTGTTAGGGCCTCCGTCTCACGAAGTCAGTGTGTGGCTGGACATAGTGGCACACACCTGTAATCCCAGTAGCTTAGAAGGCTGGGGCAGGAGTATCACAGGTTCGAAGCCAGCCTCAGTAATTTAATGAGGCTGTAAGCAACCTAATGAGACCCTGTCTCTAAATAGGAAATATAAAGGGCTAGGAATGTGGCTCAGTAGTTAAGCACCCTTCACTGCAATCCCCACTACCAAAACAAAAAACAAAAACAAAAACAAAAACCCAAGTCAATGTGAGGATCTCTTATGGAATCTGATTTGCAATTAGGCATCTGGATTCTGAATTCAGAGCTAATGTTGGACTTCCATGGGCAGTTGAGTTCTTACTTATAGATGGTCTAGCCTTCCATGACTCCATGTGCAGCCTCCCCCACAGAATATGAGCTAGCATGGCTTCTCAAATAGTTACGATTGCTGAGGCTGTTGTAGCCCTCTCCCTCTTGGCAGCTCTACTGGGGGAGTACCAAGCCTTTTGTCTTATACCCAGACTTGACCAGCCTATAAACTGGCTCTTTATCAAGTAATGGGCACAGAAAGGCAAACTCTTCACCCATGTAAGCTAACCATCAGCAGGAGGATTGACTGGAAGTGGCCGTGTCCCCTGCATTGTTAAGGAAGTCTATGCTATTGTTGGAGGTCCTCAGTCATCACCACAGGATGTATATTCAAGCCACTTTTAGATGCAGTAACTATGCCATATGAGATTGGAGGAATTCTCCCCTATCATTCTTGTCACCAAGCCTTCTAGACCTTGTCAATAAGTAAATGGCAGCTGGACTCACAGGTGGGAAAACATGGCCCACTGAGATAGATGTGAGTTACTGTTTTTGCAGTGCTGGAGATCCACCCAGGGTCTCATGCATGCTAGGCAAGAACTTTACCACAGAGCTGTAACTAACCTGAGTTATTAAAAAAACAAATGGAATAACTTGGATTTCTCTTAATGAGACTTGTCAAGTGTATTTCTAGTGATGTTTCCCCAATTGCCAAAGCAGAAATAAAGTTGAATTGATGCTTTTGCCGAGTGCACTTGGTCTACTCAAGTGACTTCAATAGTATCTGTACTGTTTATATAACTGTGAAAGGAAAGATGGGCCAAGGAGATGGTCCTAGGTGTAACTACCTGAGTAAACTGAATAAAAGAAATTCTTACAGATAAACTCTGAATGTGAGTATATGAAGAGAAAAAGATGAACATTTGTGTTTCATGGATACATATAACATCTAAGGATTATGCTTTGGTTATATGTTTTCTTTAAACCCACCAGGGTCAATATGAGGGGCTCCTATTGCTATCTTTCATGGGGCAGGCTCCTCAGTGTTTATCATCTGTAATCAATCACCTTCCCTCCCCTCACCTCAACAACTCTCTAGCAGTAGAGTTAGGAAGAACCGGACATTTATCAGCATCATGATGCAGTCTTCTTCTGACTATCCCATAGTAAACCTAAGGAAAAGCAATTGAACATTTCTTTGTTAATATCTAAAATGCCCCCATCCCTTACAGTTGAATCATTGAGCTTCCTATACTAGCAATAAAATGAAATAAGCTCATCACCTAAGAGAGAGAGACTCTAAAACATGGTAGCTATGATGATAAGAAGTGCTATTTTGGATCAGATCAAGGGCCTAATCAGCCTACTCTTTTTTGGAATGCCACTAACAAGCATTTTCTTGAAAGAATGTGCCATCTACCACATCAAATGATTAGGAATTGTCCATGAACCTAGATTTGTCCATTAATACACCAGTGTTGCTCTTATATGCATGGAGTTATTCAAGTAGTTCTAAAAACTGTATTTTTAGCCAGTTTGTTTATCCAGGCCCCTTCAGAAATTTAAAAATTATCTAGATTAAAACCGTATTGATTTTTTTCTCTCTTTCTGACAGGTTTGAGATTGAAATTGAGCCTCTGTTTGCCAGCATTGCCCTCTATGATGTTAAAGAAAGGAAAAAGGTAAGAAAACAGAAAGTAGCCAATCCCTGAGGCATGCATAGTGTGGTTCATGTTTTTAAAACTCACTTCCATGCAGAAAAATAAAACAAAACAATATCAGATTTGAAAGTAAATGATCTTTGATACATCCAGATTTGTGATCTCTTGCCTTTATAGTTTTTAAGGTAATGATCTGGGAATATTAATCATTTGTGTTCTTTAAAGAATATTAAAGGAAAAAGGCCTGATGGAGGTGATAACCTTGTTCGGATAGAGTCAGCACATAGGTTTATATGTAAAACAACATAATTTAAATCAGTTAACAAACTTGGACACACATGTAATGTTTTCTCAGTTTGAAAGTTTTTGCACTGTGAGGCAAAAGAGCTCTATCATGAATGGAAGTCAGAAGAGGATGCTCCTGCCTTTCTTTACCTATAACCACTGTGTATTCAAGAAAATGAATGAATATTAATAATCACTAAAGTGTATATTAATTTAGGCAAGGTAACTGCTGACACAAGTAAACTTCTAGATTCAGTACTTTAAAGCAGTAGTTCTTTAAACTTGAGTGTGTGCCAAAATCACCTGGAAGACTGTTTAAACAATTTGCAAAGTCCTACTCCTAGAGTTTCTGACTGGGTAAATCTGAGTGGAACCTGAGAATTTGCATTTCTAATATGTTTCTTGATGATGGTGAAGCTGTTTGTCA
Organism: Geosciurus inauris; assembly: GCA_004024805.1. Classification (NCBI taxonomy): domain Eukaryota; kingdom Metazoa; phylum Chordata; class Mammalia; order Rodentia; family Sciuridae; genus Geosciurus; species Geosciurus inauris. Next base: position 11,686 of record PVHX01019457.1, read on the forward strand.
GGGGATCACATTTTGAAAACCACTGACTTAAAGAACAAGATGTTTCTGCCTTTGTTTCTTAACAATCCAGAGTGGGGCTGTGGGGTATCTCTGCTCCACTCAGTCATTCAGGAACCCAGGCTGGCAACGGCTCCCACCTTCAATATATGTTCTCCCCAAATCACTCCTGTCATTGCCATTGTTGTCCCTGAATAAGAGGAAAGATGGGTAGAAGAGGCCTGGAGGCTTGACACATCACTTCTACTCATGATTCATTGGAGAGCATCTATTCACATAACTCCTCGTAACTCCAAGGGAATCTGGTTAATGTAGTGTCAGCCTGTGCAGCCACTTCCAACTAAAATGCTGTTAGGAAGGAAAGAATCCAGTATACCTAAGTAGAATAAATAAATAAATTTTTTTTTAAAAAATTTTAAAAAAAGAAAGAACCCAGTAGTGGCTCTGAAGTCACCCTAAATTAGAAAAGTCAGTGAGCATCTATCATGTCATGCACTTGTTCAAAATGCTTAATGGATCCTCACAACCTTCAACAATGAAGAACAAGGCTTTCAGTGTCCATGTTAGGCTTTCTTCAGTATGGCCCTTGCCCTTCTTCTTTCCTTCTGTAGCCTATTCAGAGACAGGCTGGACTACTCACTGTGAACTCAGCTCATTCCAGAACTTCCAGCCTCTGAGCTGTTTCTCTGTGCTCTTCTCTCTTCCTCCAGTGCTGCCTGTCAGAATCTTCCTTGGTGGCCCTTCCTTTAACAAGAAAACCTTTCCTGATCACCCCAACTGGCTTTGTTCTCTTTTTCTAGAACTTCCATAATGCTTTTTGCATGAATGTGATGACTTTTATTCTGCCTTTACTCTCGTTATGTGTTGGCCTTTCCTCTTATTGATCGTAACCAGATAAAGGGCAGAGGCAACGTCCTACTCTTCTTTAGTGTAGTAGCTAGCTCATCACTAATACCCAGGAAATACTGATACATTAATAAAAACTTAAATGTTTAAGGAATTTCTCTGAAATGACTCCAAAATATCTAGAAATTGTGACAAAATATTTTTCAGATTTTTCCAGCAGGCACTAGTCATACACCATATCCGTAGTTACCCTTCTCTTTTTAGTGAAATTTCTCTGTGACTTTTTCAGTTTTAACATGTTTAGACAAGGAATATAGCAGGTCTAACTTGTTTTTCTCTCTGCTGCTCATTTATAGATCTCAGAAAATTTCCACTGTGACCTGAACTCTGACCAGTTTAGAGGATTTCTACGAGCTCACACTCCCTCGGTTGACCCATCAAGTCAGGCAAGATCTGCAGTCTTCTCAGTCACCTACCCATCTTCAGACGTCTACCTGGTAGTCAAGGTAGTTAAGCACAATGTAATTTGCACATACAGGTGTTCCCATTATTGCATTGCATTTTTCCCAGCACATGTGTGGGGTGAAATGACAGAATATGTCTACATATGTAGTCCTTTATGGGATTTGAGTTGTTTCCTTCTCTACTTACTCCTTTTCCTTTATCAGTAAAGTTTGTTTTGTTGTTTTGTTTTGCAGTACTAGGGATTGAACCCAGGGCTTTGTGCATGCTAAGCAAGTTCTCTACCACTGAGCTACATTCCCAGCCCATAATTTGTTTTGAATACTATAAAGACTGGAGTTTTTGGAGTCCTATAGCCCTAGATTTGAATCCTGGATTTGCACTTTGTAGGTACATGACTGGCAAATACCTAAACTTTCTGAGACTTAGTATCTCATCTGCCAAGTGGAAATGATCAGTGAGTCATTGTAACTTCAAACTAAAGCCTTGTCCTTCCTCCTAACTAAAGAGTGTACCCTCAGCTATCTCTGCTGTGGGAGAAGGGAACATCTCTCTGATAGTCTCCTCAAAATGTTCATGTTTTCCGAGAGACCCTCAAGTAAATGTTCCCAAGTTCAAGCCCTGTCAGACTGAGGTAAGGGACTGTGATTTCCAACTTTCACTCTCCCTTTCTATCACCATCCTACAGACTGTGTCTACTGAGAGTCAAAATCTGTGGGGCCATTGTAACTAGAACCTTCCATTCTCCACTGTACTCTTGGCTCAGATAAGAAAACCAGAGACTTTCTCCACACACCAAAATGACTGGTTAGAATTCAATAGCAGTGGGTATTTAACTAACCTCAAGCCAAACAATTGGTCTTATTGACTTTATACCAAGACTATAGAACAGCAAATCCAGGTGTCTGATTTCATGTATACTCAGCCTTCTGTTTGGAACATTTTCTATTTAGCTCCGTATCTTATGTCCATAATCCCTTTGATTTGCCCAGGATCTCGTGATGGTAGCGTATAGATTCCAAATAATTCAGATAACTTGGAAGTCACCTTCTTGACACCACTTTACAAAGACTATGAAAGATGGGAATAATCTATAGTTTGAAGGGAACTTGATTAAGCTTATGGAAAGTATGGATACAAATCTGTTGCTGGAATGTGGATTTAGCTCAGTTGGTAAAGTGCTTTCCTTGCATACATAAGGCCATGGGTTCAATCCCCAGCACCAAAAAAAAAAAAAAAAAAAAAAAATCTGTTGCTAAAATGACGCATCTATAGTTGTCGAACTTTAATGCATGTCCTTTCTGTTACAGTATTATTTAGAGATACAGGATATTTAGTTTAAATCCCATTGTGGCTATCCTACAAATTCACAGTTGTCTCTTGATCTAGGAAACCAATAAAACCAACATGAGTTCTATGGAGTAAAATTGTATTTCAAACTCTGTCTCTTAACAGATGACTTTATTTTGACTGATCCATAGTAGGTTGCCAAATAACAGTGGTGATCTATTGGTTACTACCACTGACTAAATGTGTTCCCAAACTTTCAAATGTATAAATGTATTCATTTGGCAATAAGAAGCATACTCTAAAGTATCTGGATATAATTGTGAAATTTAAATATATACAGCAGGACAATCTCTGGTTTGCTTTCTATTTATCTTAACCATTTATCATTGCCTAAAGATATGCTCCTGAATATATAGTAAATGGCATTATAAGATTTGGCACATACAGGTAGACACCATTTGATAAAGAGGGGCTTCTTTTTTCTTATTTTTAGTCCCAGGATGAACACCAGGATCTTATCCATATTTTAGGTACAGTCACCTAGTTCAGGTATTGCATATGATATGACTTTAAAAGGTCATTCAGGTATAAAGGCTAACCTTAAGATTTTTAAGAATTACTTTAAACAAATCAGACTGAACAGAGATGAAGGCAGCCTCTCTACTTTAAAAGTCCCAGATGGGGCTAGAGGTGTAACTCAGAGAGGGTTAATCTAACATGCATATGACTCTAGGTTTGAGCCCCAACCCTGCAAAACACAGTCCCACATTATTCTAATATGCTCCTTTGCCCTACCTCCCATGGTTATGAGGACTCATAAATTTCATCATGCATACTTTTACACATCCATCGTAAAGAACCATACAATGGGCATTATATCAGCCTGTGGTTCCTTCTCATGCAGTACCTGAAGTCTCCCTTGCCTGGTATTGTTGAGGGATAGTAGCTCCCTCAACAATCTGGACTATCCCACTTCCAGATTTCAAATAAAGCCAGGACATTCAAATAAAGTCAGGGCATTTCCCATCCTTGCCTCTGTCAGGGTCCTAATTAAAATATTCATAATCTTTGTTCAAAGTTCATTTTAAGGAGCATATTTTTATTCATTGACTTCATGAAAAAGATTAGCTTCTTTCCCATTTGTTCTACAAGTTCCTGACTGTGAGCTTCAAGAGAATAGGGACCATATTTATTTTGTTCGCCACCCAACCTTGCCAGTAGCTATCACCATGAATGTTTTTTGAATGAATGAAGAAATTTAGATGAACAGGAGAATACAGTTCAGTTTCTAGGTCAAGTACTACTTGTGTTTCCCTCATGGGACCAACCTTCCCTTCAAGCTGTGGCAATGAGGAAAGTTTTTAAATTTTTCTATGGGAAGAGAGACCCTGCTTGGAATGCTTCCTGAAACAGGTGTTCATTGAGCAGCATCATGCCACTTCCTTTGAAACCCCATTAAAACTTTTTCTATCAGTAGAGTATTCTGGTTTAAATACTTTGTGCCTAACTGATAGTGCCTATTAAAACCATGCATATATGGAATATGTTGACCTAAATTTCTTCTTCAAGGACATCTCAACTAATGACTCAAATTAATGGGTCTAAATCCACTTGTTTTTTTCATCAACATCAAAGTTAAATTTTCTTTGCACAAAGAATTAGGAAATTTCACATTTCTCCTTTTCCTTTTCCTAAACATGGTGCCCAGATTTATGGCACCTCCCACCAGCTCCTTCACCTGAAGCAAATGGAAGGTGCTGGACAGTAATAGCATCTGTTCATCTCATAGCCAGCTAGCAAATTGAGAAGCTGCACATCTAATGTTTTTGACTTTCTTTGCAAGTCTGCTAAATCCAAAGAAGTAGCCCTAATAGAAAACGCAAGGGACACAATTACAGATAATTTATTCTGTTCATTTATTCATTTTGTGGAGGTTATAGTCCCCAACTTGACTTTTATGGAAACCATATCTCTTTTTTACTTTGTTGGCAATAATAAAGAAAATGAGGTTTTCACTTCCTACATATGTCTCATGGGTTTTGTTTTATAAAATAACTTTTATTGCATTTTTATTATGGATATAATACATGTTTACTATTTAAAAATAGAAACTACATATCAGCAATAGGAAGAAAGTAAAAATCACACATAATCCCACCATACAAAGATAACTATTAACATTTGCTGTGTTCCCACTATCATCCTTTTAATATACCTTCATGACTTTTTACAAAACTGTATGGTTCACGTCACACTATTTTTTTAAATCAGAAAACATATACTATGGGCATCCTATGTCATCAAATATCATCATTGAGCACAGTTTTTTTTTTTTTGATACAAGGGATTGAACCCAGGGGCACTTAACCACTGAGCCACATCCCCACACTTTTTTTTATATTTTATTTAGAGACAGGGTCTCACCGAGTTGCTCAGGGCCTCACTAAGTTGATGATGCTGGCTTTGAACTCATAGTCCTGGCTTATAAACTTCCCAAGCCACTGGGATTACAGGCATGCACCACTGCACCCAGCTTGAACATGACTTTGATGGCTGCAGAGATTCCAGCATGTGGATGTGATTCACTCACTTTATTTTAATATTATTTTTATTGGTAGATTGAAAAAGTCCTTCAGCAAGGAGAGATCGCTGACTGTGCTGAACCCTACATGGTTATCAAAGAAAGTGACGGAGGAAAGGTATGATGATTTGATTATTGCTAAATGATTATATCTTAGAATTAGCAGATATTTTCAGAAGTGTTCCACAAGATAGTTAATGTGGTCTAGACCATAATATGTCCTCATATGAAACACGAATAAATTGTATTCAAACAAAAGAAGAGAGAGAATCTAGTTATTGATCTAATCTTTAAAAGAAAGAAATTATTGAACTAACAAATGATGATATGCACCATTGTATGACTGAAAACTTTGGCTAGGGCAAAACCATGTCCAACTGTCTTGCTTCTGAGACTCTGGCCCAACTGATTTGGAGGGCTCTAGAAAGCCCATAAAACTAAACCATACTAGATCTCTTGATCAAAATGGTCGATCTCTTGACCATTTTCAACATCATGGGGCATTGTCCTTTCCAGTATCAATAATTAGGAATTGGCTGTGACTACTGTACATCACAAATTAATTAGCATATTACAGGTCCCAAGCCATGAAGCACCTGTTTACAAACGTTTCCCAAATGATTTTTAAAAAACATGACCTTTCTGGAACAAGACTTCCCAATTCAGACTAGTAAATTTGAAATAAAATTGATTGAACTCAAAATATTTTTGTTTTCGTTTTAATCTATTGCTTAATCTAGACTTGGAAAGAACACATTGGAAATGTTGTCAACTTAATAAAGAAGTTGTCAGCAATATTTATAGTTCTTTTTGGAGTTTTCCAAGGCAAATTTTGTTTAAAAAAAAAAAAACTTTGGTGAGCCCTTGGTAGATGACAACCTAAATTTTTATCCGAAGTTTCTCTCATGAGAACTAGGTCATACAGCTTGATCTGAAAGAAGCACTTGTGGGTTTGCTGGTCTATTAATTCTTGGGTATTTCTTTTGTAATTGGAAGTTATAGTTTACTTATAGCCTGTCTTTAACCTTTTCTCCTAAATATTTTCTTAGCAGCTAGACTTCTGGTGCAGGTTGAGGTATTTTTCTGCTGATTTCACTGTCTGGTTAGTGGAGTTGGGGTTTCCAGATGGCTGACATATCCACATCAGAGGTAGTTGACTTGCTGCTTGTGCCATACTATTTATTTCAGCTTATCTCTTTCCATTTTCCTCTAGAGTAAAGATAAGATTGAAAAACTGAAACTTCAAGCTGAAACCTTCTGCCAACGTTTAGGGAAATACCGGATGCCCTTTGCCTGGGCTCCTGTGAACTTAGCCAGCATCTTCAATGTCTCCACCCTTGATAGGGAGGTAACTGATGTGGAGCCCATGGTTGGTAAGATTTTCATCTGTCATAGGAAGGGGAGGGCTCCCCAGTATACTGATCTGAAATCAACTGCTTAATAGTGAGGCTGGAGAGTGCAGAAAGGTGTCAGGGGCAGGAAGGAGGAAAGAAATAAATAGAATGCAACACTATTCTGCCTGAATGGCATATGTTTGATTGGACAGGGATCCCCAAAATAATTGCCATGAACATTTATGGAACTTAGGTAGACTCTTTTTTTTTTTTAAATATTTTTCAGTTATACATGGACACAGTGTCTTTATTTTGTTTATTTATTTATTTATTTATTTATTTTTTTAAATATTTTTTTAGTTGTAGATGGACACAATGTTTTTTTTATTTTATTGCTTTGTACGTGGTGCTGAGGATTGAACCCAGGGCCTCACGCATGCAAGGCAAGCGCTCTACCGCTGAGCTACAATCCCAGCCCTGTTTATTTATTTTTATGTGGTGCTGAAGATCGAACCCAGTGCCTCACACATGCGAGGCAAGTGCTCTGCCACTGAGCTACAGCCTCAGCCCCGGTAGACCCTTACATTAAGCACTTTGGTTGGAATTTTCTGGATTTTTTAACACTTCAAAAAGTTAATTTTTAGTAGCCACTCCCTCTCAAAAAGGAAAAATTTTTTAAACTGACCAAAAAAAAAAAAAGGGGGAACCCTCTATAGTGTGTTAAACAACACCATGGTTGGCTCCCGAACATAGAAACAGCTGCTATTACAAAGGCTTTGAAAAGCAAAACTCAGGTTTCTCAGTAAAATTTCCAGTTTTTCAGTTTATTTTTTGCCAAGTGCAATGAAAGAATGAATACTAAAAGAATATCTAGTTAGTGTTCCAATTCACTTCATACATTTATCTCTTTTCCATCACCTCCCCTTTGATGAACAATTAATGTCCTATAGTTTATAGGTGAATCTGTCCAAGAAGTTTTAAGATTTTCAGGTGGACCCACCCCTGCCACCTACGGCAGGGTTTCTGTTTTCCTAAATGCCTTTGAATTCAGCAAATATTTAAGTCTACCTTCACATTTCTTATGCATTCCTTAGTTCTGCCATCTACCAGGGAGTGGAGGAAAGGGTCTTTGTCATTGCTGCTTTGCTTCTGAAGTTATTGTTGCATAAGTGCTAGTCAACTCCTGTTTTTGTTTTTGTTTTTCTGATTTGTTGGTAATAAACCTCATTTTACTACTTTCTGACCTTATACCACAATTATTTTTAATACCAACTTCTATGTGTGCCCTTTTAAAAATATTTATTTTTAGTTGTAAATGAACACAATACCGTTATTTATTTTATGTGGTGCTGAGGATCAAACCCAGTGCCCCACACATGCGAGGCAAGCGCTCAACTGCTGAGCCACAACCCCAGCCCCAATGTATGTATGCCCTTTTTTAAGTATAAAGGACAGCCTCATTTGAAAGTATTACATAGGAGCCAGGCGTGGTGGCACACGCCTGTAATCCCTGCACTTTGGGAGGCTGAGACAGGAGAATCGTGAGTTCAAAGCCAGCCTCAGCAACGGTGAGGCGCTTAGCAACTCGGTGAGACCTGTCTCTACATAAAACACAAAATAGGGCTGGAGATGTGGCTCAGTGGTCGAGTGCCCCTGAGTTCAATCCCCAGTACCAAAAGAAAAGAAAAGAAAAGAAAATATTACATGGGGAGCTTAGAGGGCCCATCAGGTAGGTTACTTAGCACAGGGCTTGTGATCTCTTTGTCAAGGGTAAAGTAACCTGACCATTAGGCTTATCCTGAGAAAGCAACCCAAGATGCAGTGTATTATACGGGAGGTGGATAGTGGTAGTAAGAAATTGTAATTCAGCAAGGGAGTTGGAATTAAATATAAGAAAATATTCAAAGGCAAGAATTGGAACTATTAGAGTTGTAAGTAATTTGTTCACAACAGAACCCCTGAGTTTTGCATTGTAAAAGCCACAAGATTTCCAACTGAATCCAAAAAGGAGAGATAATAGCTAAACAGCATTCTGGCGTCTTGACCCTGTCTAATCCTCATCACAAAGGTCAGCAGAGGCAGAAACTGAGTTCTGGTGCCTACTCCACATGAGAGAGGCAAGCCAGATCCAGAGTGTACTCAGGCCCACCCTAGTATGCTTGGGTCACAATCCTAAATGCCTTCAGGGGTATTTGAGTACTTGCCTCTCCCAGTGGAATGCAAATATAAAAATAAAACAAAAGCAAACTGTTTCCTGACTAAATAAAGCTTACCAGAAGACCCTGTTCTGGCTGCAGCTCTGGATTTTTCTTGGTGGCATCTGGCCTACCCAGTCTCGTGTGAGAGGGCCCCGTGGTTACTCATGGCCTCTCCATTCTCATCAGAGGATAATTAAGTACTTTCAACCTGGGGACTAAGAAAGGTGGGGGCCCGCAAAGGGAAAATTCTATTCAAAACAAGGATAGCCATGTTCAACAGCTTTCAACTTATCTTAAAGTATGTTAAGATATGGGAAAGTTAATGACTACTGTGTATTGAAACAAAAAGGTACACTTTCAAAGGACAGTTGTTTTCCTTAAAGGGAGAAGCTCTGCGGGTGATCGGAGGAGTTTGTCCCAATCTAGGAGACTTTCTGAACGAGGCCTCTCCTTGGAGGAAAATGGGGTTGGATCCAACTTCAAAGCCACCCCCATGACCATTAACAGCTTTTTCAAGCAGGTATGTCTCTATGTTACAGTGGGTCTCCTCCTAAGGAGGAGTCTAGGTAGTGATTAAGAGAGCAACTAGTTAACCTCACCGTGCCTGTTTCATTATGTTCAGAACAGAATGATGGTGCTTGCTTCACACAGTGGTTGGGAGGGTTATATGACATAAGAGAAATGAAAGCTAGATTATGATATGTGCTCAGAGTGCTAGCTATGTTAATTGAGAGATGGATTTGTTCCTGTTCATACAAACTATCCTATTTGAATTATCTTGGTCAGTTCATTTATTAGGCTGTGAAGAAAGTCTGACCAACATGTCATTTCCCAATTGGTGTCCAAGTCTCCTGGCTTAGCTGTCCTCATCTCTGTTCCATGTGTAAACTTGCCAGGACTACTTCTAGCTCATAGAGTGACCATTCCAGATGTTGCTCTTGGTTAGTTCAATAAACATTAAGACTATTTTAAAATTAAAAGCCTTCCTAGAGTTCTCAAATGCCAGAGACAGAAGGTAAAATGATGATTGCCAGAGACTGGGAAAAGGAGACAGGGAGTGGTTGTTTGAGGAATATAGAGTTCTAAAGCTTTTTGTTTTGTTTTGTGGGGGGGTTTCACAAGATGAAAGGGTTCTGAAAATTGGCTGCACAATAATTTAAATGTACTTTAACTGAACTGTGCCTTAGAAATGCTTAAGATGGTAAATTTTATGTTAATTATATTTCGCCCTTAAAAAAATCAAAAAAACAAAAAACTTGGCTTAGACTTGGTTTGACTAGTTGACTGTTCTGGAAAAAATTTCCATAGCTCAAGCAGTCTTCATAGAGCATTTAAAGGTACTATAACAAACCAAAATGCAGAAGGGGTGCTGAGGGGGTCCATGTGTAGAAACCAATAGAAAAGGAATGCAAGGGTTTCTATCTGGGATACACTCCTTTCTGATTGCATCACCTTAGGTGACAAGTTATTTGACTCATTTAAGTCTGGGTGTTCTTATTGGGACTGACATAGCTACAGGTAGTAGTAAGTATTAGAGATCATGCATGTGAGTCCCTTAGCAGAGTGCCAGTCCCACTGTGTGCACATAGAGGGTAGCACTTATACTTAACCTTATTCAAGGCAAATTTGAAAAGAATGAGATAGAAAAGAGGGAAAGACACTTTCTCCATCTTCACATCTCTGAAGAAGAAAGTAAACTAGGGAGTAAAATTCTACATCCATGGATTGAAGGTATGGGGAGAAGCTCATGGCTGAGATTCCTCAGGATCAAATAGTCTTCCTTGGAATGCAGTAGAAGCCTCATTTTTAGCAGGGCGAGTAAGAGGTTGGTTGGCTTCCTGTTGCCTATCATCCTAATTTGTAGGAAAGACCTGTTAGAATAAAACTTAAAGGTAAAAATCTTCACAAGCAGTCAGATATCCTGAGTTCAGGGGTCCACAGCCCTAACCTCAACTCCTCTCTTGGCAGGAGGGAGATCGCCTCAGTGATGAAGATTTATTCAAATTTCTAGCTGACTACAAGAGATCTTCATCCTTACAGAGAAGAGTCAAGTCAGTTCCAGGTGTGGATGGCTTGTCTTTTTCCTCTTAAGCTGTACCCAAACTATTTGTGATTAGATTCATCCTTTGTCCAATGCTATGATTTATGAAATCATTTGCCAAATGCAATGTGGGATGCTTGCATTTGAGGTTAAGATTCTGAAGTGATCTGGATTTTTGGCAACTCTATTAATGTTTTCTTTTTTTAATTTTTTATTTAGTTGTTGATGAATCTTTATTTTATTCATTTATTAGTTATATGTGGTGCTGAGGATCCAACCCAGTGCCTCACACATGCTAGGCAAGCGCTCTACCACTGAGCTACAGCCCCAGCCCCTGATCTTTTCTATTTTTTTAAAGGATTGATTCTATAAATAATATATTCCAAATCTCATTTATCAGATAGATAATTGTTTGAACAGAGATGCCTCTTTTATCAAATGTAATATTATATGCAGACCTAGTATTTAAAAAAAAAGTGAGCTGCTTTGGGGAAAGGCAAAGATACTTTCTTTATTATTAGCACAGTATTCCATAAGGTATTTCTGCAGCACCTTGGGGTACTAGGGAACTCACTTTAAAACCACCAATTTTTATTGCCAGCAATACAGGGAAATTACTTAGCTGTGTATTACTATAGTATGATAGTTATGGAAGGAACTTTAAAGATCCTCTGGTCCATTCTTAGTCATTTCACAATTTCTTGCCTTTTATTTTATAGAAACCACATCTCCAAAGTTGTCATGGCATGATTTTTCTCAAACTATGGGAAATTATGTGGGAACTACAAAACTCTCACTCTCTCACAAATTACTCTTATTTTTATAAAAGAAATAGAGTACAAGTCTTTCTAGATCCCTCTTACATGACAATTTCTGTACTGAAACAGTCCCGGACTCTCTTTAGGCTTGCTAAAACTGGAGATATCTCCAGCTCCAGAGATAATCAACTGCTGTCTGACTCCTGAAATGTTGCCTGTGAAACCCTTTCCTGAAAATCGAACACGTCCACACAAAGAGATTTTGGAATTTCCAATCAGAGAAGTGTATGTCCCTCATACCACCTACAGGTAAGAAACACAGGCTCTTGGAAAACCTTAGAACTCACCTCCATAGTTGTGTTTGGAGAGTGCTTTTCTCACCCTCTAACCTATCTTCCTACTTGATAAGTTTTAGGGAAAAGGAAATGTGATGTTTGTGTTCGCTATAGATAATTGCTAGATCTCTTTCTAAAGATGGTTTATGTAATTCTTCTTAACAAGAAAGTGTTTCTAAAGTACAATTTAGATTAGAGTGGCTAATTTAGATTTAGATTATAGAAATGAAATAGCTCTACTAGTCATTAAGTTGGTTTTCTTCTGTGCAGAAGAGCATAACAGGAAAAAAATACATATGACTTCAGTGTTCTGCATGTCTAAATGAGGGGTCATCAGCTCAAGGCCAGCTCTATCCAAGAGAATTTACAGCAATGGTAGAAATGTTCTATGTGTGTGCCGATTGATGCAGTAGCCACTAACCTATTCAGCATTTGGCTATTCTGTATTTATTTGAAATGTAGTTAGTGCAATGGCCGAACTAAAAATCTAATCTTATTTAGTCTGATTTTAAATTTATGTGACAACATGTGGCTGGTGACTGCCATATTGGAGAGCAAAGAACTGGACTCTGAAGTCCTGAAAAGCCAGGCTGCTTTGGGTTCTCAGAGTCACGTGTGGTGCCACCTGATCATTCATATGGGATCTGGGAAGGATCTCTTGTCAAGACATGTCTGCCAAAAGCATTGCTGCTCATGTACTATTATTGTGTATTTTGAGAAGATTTTTTTGAATTGCAATAAAAAACAAAACAAAAGCTTTTCCATCTTTTCTCTACCATCCAGAAATGACATTTTATTGTTTGTGAATTTCTAATTTTTATATAGAACATAAAATTAAATCATAGTGATTAAATGAAGCATCTTTGTCCCCAGTATCTGGCTACAGTCTTGTACCATGCATCCAAGTCTTCACAAGCATCATGCACGCTGTGTGTTCTTCCATATTCTCTGGTTTTACACATACACACGTGTGTATCTGTGAACACTGAATGGTTTTTGGTTTTGTTTTGTTTTGTTTTTTGGTACTGGGGATTGAACTCAGGGGCACTTAACCATAGAGCCACATCTCCAACCCTTTTTATTTTTTATTATGTGACAGAGTCTTACTAAGTTACTTAAAGCTTCAACTAAGTTGCTAAGTCTGGCTTTGAACTTGTGATCCTCCTGCCTCAGCTTCCAGAGTTGCTGGGATTACAGGCATGTGCCACTTCACTTGGCCTGAATGGTATTATTTTTATAACTTAAAATTTACATAATGACCTCTCACTCCACATGCCCTTTGTTTTCTTCACTTAAAGTATTTTTTCTTCTTTTTTTATTGCTATGTCCTCATGAATTTTCTTGACTCAATGCATTACATTCAGCTAGTCGTCTTTCTTTAAGTTAGTTGGATTGCCACAAATTTAAACAATGCAAACTGCTAAACATCTTGCATGTTAGAAATTTTAGAGCTGTGTCATTCCTTTTAACTGCTGAATGGTATTCCTTTGTTTGAAGAGGCCATATCTTATTTGTCCATTTCGCTCTTGAAAGACATTTGTGTTTTTTCCAATGCTTAACTCTTACCAACACGGGGCAGTGCGTTCTTGTCCTTTTCTGTCTGTTCACATGTTTGAAAGTTGGAATATGCCTAAAAGTGAAATTGCTGAGTCACAAGTAGCATGCATTTTCAGATTTATTTATTCTGCTTTTTTCCAAAATTGCACCAGTTTGCTATCCTGCCATCAGTGTAAGAGAATTCCTATCTCCCCAGTTCCTCATCCGCACTTTGTATTCCATATGTGGGACTAAAATGCCAAAAGTTCAGAGCTCACTTCCTCCAAACACCCTGGCACCACATTTCCTGATTCACAGAATTGAGACCCAGAAAGAGTAGGTGAATGGTTCACTGGGATAAAAACCTACAGTGAAAGATACAAACAACCCTTACATAGAATCAGAGCTCTTCCTTACACATGTGTGTTCCCCACTTAGTCCTTCCTAACACGGCTCTTCCTTTTCTATCCTCATTCCTTAAATGCCAACTCAGTCCCCAAGACCTCCTCCTAAATAAGATGAGCATTCCTAGGATGCAGTCCTTTCAATTCCCACTCCCTAGGGGGAGATGAAGGCATGAAAATATTTGCTTAGTAGATGCTATGTTTGTATCTTTTAGAAACCTTATCCTATGATTGGAAAATAATGCTTGTGGCACTGGAATAAACTTGCACCAAATGAATTCTACGGTTATCTAACTTCCCCTCAGCATTTAATCACCCAGGGGAGTCATTTATAACTCTCTCTGCTCCTTGCGGCAGACATTATCCCTTAATTACATCACAGCAGGATTTGGAATGCGTTCCTGCGCTCAAAGACTCAGAAATGGAGTGCTAAGGAGGACACGTCTGGACAGATTGCTATGGCCCAACTTGGTGTTATGAGAAACAGACCCACACACACACAGTGATGTTCTTGAGCTGTTCTGAACATTGTAGAAAGGCCAAGGCCTCTGCACTGGGAATCAGGTCTTTATTCTTTGAAATGATAGAAGATACTTGCCTCAAGCCTGGTGGTCACTTCTTCCCTTGGCTTCCAGGCCACCATATTTTGTAACTTATTTAAGGACTTGGTTTTCTTCTTTATGTCGCAAGAGAGTCTTACTACATGAAAACTTCAAGGAATGTAGAGATCATCTTGTTCTAATCTCTTATGTTGTTAAATTTCTAGTATTTCTTCTCTAGTCCTCATGTGCTTGATAGTGGGTGATTAGGTTGGTTTTGACAGAAAGCCAAGACTGGACTAAGTCTCTCCTTTCTTCTGCCTCCACCCTTCTTCAAAAAATGGAAATGGTAAGAATCTAGTGAGGTAAATCCCCAGGTAAAATTAGTGTGTTAACAAAGTTTGCCTCAGGAAACTTCACCTTCCCATTTCTGTCCATTTTACCTTCTTTTTATTCCTCCCCATCTCCCCATGCCTCAAAAAACCTGAAACCTTGTGGCTTTTCTATTCCCTCCCCCTAAATAAAGGTCTCTTTCAAGCACCTAGTCTCTAAACTCATTCCCCTATGAGAACAGGTATGGTTTGAAGTCTTATCTCTGCTGAGAATATTATCCAACAATTCCTGATTCTGTTAGAAAACCTTTTGTTTGACTTAACTGAAGAATTCTGGATGTCAGGCTAAGGGCCTGGCATGTGGGGCAACTTCCACTGTGGACATTGCTATGTCTACACCATTTAGCCTGGTCATAGGAAATTAAATACATGAAAATGAAAATTTAAGAGCCAGAAAATTCAGGGATGGTTCTATGTTTTACAGAGGATTCACTTCATGAATGTGAAATATGGTCCAACTTATAAAAAGTTGATCTACCTGAGCTTATAGAAAACATATAAATCTATTGGACCAATGGCTTCCTATACCCATAAAGTCAGGATTCGAGTGTCAATGTAGCATACTTTGAACAAACTGTAGAGTTCCCTAGATGGGGCCAAGGGTGGAGGGGTGTACCATCACGGTTCTAATAGAAGACATTGCCTGGCCTCCAGTGGGATTGGTGACCAGAGTCACACAGTGCAGGAATCTAACATTGATGGGGTCTCTGTTTAACGCCATATAAGTAGAACTCAAGTTACCTCTACCTCCCTTAAAGGAGCTTCTGCCACTAAACCTCAAGGAGAATTGCTTAGGATCAGCTGAAATTGCTTTCCAGCCCTCAGCTTAACCTTCCTTCCACCTCTTTAGGTGCCTCCTTTCTTCACCTGCCCCTTCAGGTGTCCTTGGTCAAGGTCACTATGTTGTACTACAGAGAATGCTGCTCAAGTGGCATCCTATGTGAACCCTTCCCCCTGCCTCTATCCCAGCCAAGTTGCTTTAAGGAGAGACTCCAGATCAGTTACAGACTGCCTAGGACTCCCAAGGGTTGGGCATTCAGAAAACAAACACTTGCTCTGATGGGAAAAGATCAACTCCTAAAGCCTGCAGTGCTAATCCCAGGAATAACCAGGTCCCAAATCAGGACATTTGGTCCTCCATGGGGACATATCTAATCCCCTGAGCTGGAGACATAGAGTCAGACTAGTCTCCCAAGACAGACTCAGGCAAGTGGCTTTGAGAAATCACGTGCAAAAAGATAGGAATTCTGAAAGTAGCTGCAAAAAATTAGGTTGATAAAAAGGACTATCCAAGTCTGAGCTTGGCACTCCTGTCTCCATGTACAGATTTTTTAAATACCAGTTGTTCATCTACGAACACGTTTGAACCAACTCCTAGCTGATTTTTCATGTGACCGACAGCTGGCAATAGAGATGCCAGCTGCCTTCTGGTAGGAGCAGAATGAAGACTGAGTTGGGGCCAAGGCCCAGCAAGGCCTTCGAGGGCATTTTATCCTGTGGCTGCCACGGGGGTATGTGCGAGATCACAGGCGCCAAGGTTGTAATGAGCTTGTTAAGCTCCTCGCCATCCCTTTAACTGGTGATTACATTAAAGAAAGCCGTATAAAGTGCATTTCATCGCTCATCCCAGCCCCCGAGAGCCTCTGAGGTCTTGTTTATCCAATTATCAGACTCACTGTGAAGAACTGTGCTTGCTGGGAACAGGCGTATCAGTCGGAACATGATTTCTTTGATGAATAATTAGCTGTTTTCAGGCCTCCTCCCATATGACTGAACATTCTCAGACCAGAGGTCTGCTCTGGCCTAACAGGGAAGTGCCTTCTGTTTCACAGTGAAATTTTAAGGAACATTGCCAAACTTAGAGTTTACATGTGAAAAAGAATGGTGTAAGAGGGATGTAAGAGTTGATCTTAAATGAATGGTAGGCAGTTATGATTTGTGAATAAGATTCCTAAGGGAAGGAATGAACCCAGAGTAACTCTAGATGAAGTATTTAGGCAGGAGTCAGGGTATATTCTTGAATGGGATTCTATTTTGTCCAAAGAAATGGATTCCCAGTTTAAGGTCAGTTAGCTTTATATCCAGAATAGATCTTCTCAATGCTGAGGGCAGGGTGGTTGTGATTTTCAGTGCCCAGTCTTACTCTAGAGAACCCCATTCAGGAGGTCTAGGGTGGCGCTCTGGTGATCTCACATTCTCCTTTGTTAAAAGGTGTGACTCTATCTGGTTTGCAACCAGAGAGATGGAAAAATTGAGCTCTGTATATGTACTATGACTTGAAATGCATTTCAGTAAATTAGTTTTTAAAAAATTGTGTCAAATTAAAAACAAACAAAAAAACCAAAGCTTCCCCCTCTGCATGGAAGAAAAGCTTTCATTCTCCATGAGTGAGGTAAAAGTACTGCATAGCATCAACCAAAGGTCCACATCCAAAAGTGACTTAGGCCTCTGGAAACTTAGTGGAGAGGAGCTACTACTTCACCTGCTTGGTTTGGGAAGCAATTCCAGTGTACACCAGGACATGAGCTGAGGTGGATTTGGCAAAGAACAAGTACGTGTCTATCAAGAACCTACAACACAGCAGCATATCTCTCCATGTGAGGAAGGTGGTTTTATGGCATAATGCTCATTAGATGCTATAAGCACTCTAGTGTTATTGCTAATTAATGGTTGGAAGGTTATGACATGTTTGGTCCTTGTCTCTTTAAGTCGCCATCAAAATTATGCCTGGGTTGCTGGGCGTGGTGGTGCATGCCTGTAATCCCAGCAGTTTGGGAGGCTGAGGCAGAAGGATCGCGAGTTCAAAGCCAACCTCAGCAATTAGTGAAGTCCTCAGCAACTCAGTGAGACCCTGTTTCTAAATAAAATATAAAAAGGGCAGGGGATGTGGCCCATTGGTTAAGCACCCCTTGGTTCAATCCCCAGGACCAAAAAATATATATATATATACACATACACGTGTGTGTGTGTGTGTGTGTGTATGGCATCCCATTGTTTATTGTTTCTTTGGTTCATTGAATTTTGTTTATTTTGGAATAGACAGCCTGTTATAGTAGTGTAAGATTTGAAAGGTGCAAAAGTGCACAGAGTAAAAATTCGCTCTACCACTCCTCATTTCCAATCATTCAGTTCCCCTCTTTAGAAAACACCCATATATGTGTGTAGATGGTTTGTTTATAAAAGCTTCTGTTCCACAAACAAATGCTTATTAACCTAGTAAAACCAAGGATTGGGCTTCTGGATATAGACACAGAGAAAGAGGTTGATGTTATTCTTTCATTTATTTTATAACCATTGAGTGCCTGCAGTGTACCAGACCTTGTAGACACTGCAGAAATAATAGTGACCCAAACAGATGGAAAAGTGCACCTTTCATACCTCAAGCCTAATTTTGAGTATTGGAGACAGCCTTTTTTTTTTTTCAATTTCTTATGCATCCTTTCAGATATGGACTATGCATATATAAGCCAATACACTTATGCATTTTCCCTGTCCATATAAATGTGGCATGATCTTCATACTGTTTTGCACCTTGATTCCCTCACTGAGTATTATATTGTGTGAGCACTTTGATATAAATACAGGAAACTGCTTTTTTATAGCTGTACTCAATTGTATTATATGAACAGTTGTGATTTTTTAAGTCCTGTGTTGATGGGCACTTAAGACATTTCTGCTCTTGTGCTACTATAAATGTTATAATGAAATATATTAACACATGGCACACCTCTGTATTGGAAAAATTCCTAACCCTTTAAAGAAGTGTTTTAAGAACTCTGTCCTACATACCAGACAATCCAGAAGCTCGATCCTTGGTCTTAGAAGTCTCAGCCAGCAGAAATTTTCATAATCAAGCCATTTATTTAGGAAGAGCAATGACTGCTCAGATCAAATCTAGCCATTTGAATTCACCAGGGACTGTGCACAAAGACAAGGGAATTCCTGGTGCTAGTAGCAACTTGGTCTCAGTAATAAGGCGGGGACACAACCCCCATATTTCTGATGTCTCACTCCAAAATTCAGCACTTCTTTTTATAAGAATGAAAAAATTCAGGAAGGAGGAGGAGGAGGATGACCCAGGATTGTTAAACTGAGGCTTTGCAGAGCTATGGTTTCATTATACCATTCAGCCACTAGGGGGCACAATTAGCTCACTTTCTGGATTCAGACAATTTCCTACATTTTTCATTAGAAAATAGAGTGGTGGTTTATTAAAGTAGAATATGCACTTCATCTTTTGTTTTTGAAGTCCAAGACCAAGAAAAACGAAAAAGTATTCCAATGTCCCAAGAGATTGCTGTTGTCATTTTTTGCATGGGATTTTATTCTCATCTGCCAGTTTCTGCCTTTTTTTTTTTTTTAATATTGTTTAGTTATAGATGGACACAGTATCTATATTTTGTTTATTTATTTTTATGTGGTGCTGAGGATCAAACCCAGTGCCTCACATGTGTGAGGCAAGCGCTCTGCCACTAAGCCACAACCCCAGCCCCCGCTTCTTTCATTAGTAAGTCCAACACTTTTTTTAGAAGATGCAGTGGGAAAGGGGATCTAGAAACACATCTCATTGTGCTGAGAGTGTCATCTTCTTTTGGAAGCAATTGTTCACTGTACATATTTACACATTCACCAATGCTGCCTCATATATGAAACTAAAAGAATGTGAAGAGGCCAGGTGTGATGACACATGCCTATAATCCCTACGGGTTGAGAGGCTGAGACAGGAGGATCACGAGTTCAAAGCCAGCCTCAGCAAAAGCAAGGCATTAAGCAACTCAACTAAATAAAATACAAAATAGGGCTGGGGATGTGACTCAGTGGTTGAATGCCCCTGAGTTCAATCCCCCACAACTCCCCTCAAAAAGAAGAATGTGAAGAATTTTGATGGAATCCATGGGTGAGGCAATGATGAAATATGTAAGAGGGAGGTGCTGTGTACACTTATGTGGCTGGTCCCACAACTCACAGTCCTTATCATTGTGCTTATTTGTATTCACTCCATCTGAATTGGCAATGCCTTAGTGCTGCTGCCTGTCAATGACTGTTCTAACTAAAAACCCTGCTGCCGGTTCAGCAGGGATGAGCGTCATTTTCTCCATAGATCCTTTATGTAGCATTCGGCAGGGAAATTCCATGAAGCATCCTATTTTCACATGGCTGGGGGTTAAGATCAGTGAGGACAGAGGCGTTGGAAAAGTCATGAAATTAAGGCAACTCCAGGCTCGTGTTTCACTGTGATGACAAATAGTTTGTCCAAACTAGGAGCACCCTCAAATTCAATATGACTTCTTTCATTGATTTCAGTACTTTTGTTAGGCTGAGTTTTTTTGTTTTGTTTGTTTTTTGGTTTTTTGTTCGTTTTGGAAATGGGGCTTCACTAATGTTGCCCAAGTCTATTTTGAACTTCTGGGCTCAAGTGACCTCCTGCCTCAGCTTCCCAAGTAGCTAAGAGTGTAGGTGTACACCACCATGTCCGGCCTAAATTGTTATTTTTAAACCAGTCCTTTAAAGCAGCTTTTTCTCTTCTGATGGAATAGCCTTCAGGGAACTGTCGCTATCTGAGGAGAAGGGGACCTTCTGGGCTTTTTGGCTTTTTCACTGTAGTTCTAACTTTTCCATATACTTTACAGAAGCCCCCCGCAAAGGTCAGCATTCATCCACTCCTCTGAAACAGAGGTATTTTAACAGCTCTCCATGAATAGAGGTCCTGTGGTTTCAGACCTCAGGCAGGCTGCCCTTGACCCCTGTCAGCAGAAATGGAGCGAAATATGAGATGCTGTGTCAGGGTTTTCTGAGGGGAAAAAAGTGGATGTGGGTGGGATGTGTAGGCAAACACCACAGCCCAAAATAAATAGAGCCTTGAGTAGCTGGAAAGACTGAGTTTTGACAGCATTTTTACTTGTTTTTACCTTATTTCTGGTGCTAGGGGTTGAACCCAGAGCCTCATACATGACAAGCATGCTCTCTACCACTGAGCTGCACCTCAGCCCCAAAATAAGGAAGTTTTCTTAAAAACTATGACTAATTGCTTAGGTTCATGGAACTTTACTAATTAAAAAATAGAATTAATTTGCCCACTGGCTTAAAATACCAGAAAGGTTATATAACTTCCAAAAATGGCCCAGTCCCACCTCCTGTGTTTCATACTATTTGACAACTTTCAAAGTAGAAACTGAGATCTATGCAATTATTTGTTGAAATATAAATATTCTGATTCGATTAGGATAAAATTGGAGGAATTCAACTTAATGATGTATTGATTTCTAAGGGATTTCCATGCCCAAACTAATAATTATGCACTTTAGTATTGAGAAAATCTCAAAGCCTCTTTTTCATCTTTTTGTACTTAGAATTAAAAAACTAAGCAATTGGCAGGGGTTTTTTTTGTTTTTGTTTTTGTTTTTGTTTTATCCTTCTCCTTATTCAGTAGAGGTGACCTGAACTAGCTTTTGTCTTTTACCCAAGTTCAAAGACTAGTTTAGTTGCTCTTCTGAAATTCCTTCAATCAGTTCACAGGTAGGAGGGAAATCCACTTCTTTGTGTTATTAATAGATTTGTATTTCTGTTATCTCAAGGCAACAGTTGATGGCTTCAAGGATGACACATAGAAGTGCACCCAAAGTCACTGTTTACATTTTAAGGTGGTGAATAAAAAGGAATTCTAACTTGTTCTCTGTAGCTCAGGCTTATAGGATTTGGCCTCCCCAAGTAGGGACATGGGATGATTCTTTCATTAATGTCTGCTGTTCCTTTCCCCAACCACCTCACTGGGCTCTTTTGAGCTTACTGTCATCATTGTCAGGTGAGCACTTGTCAGCCCCACCTTTCTGGAAACTTCCCTGTGCTCCTCAAGCTCGGCTCATCTCACACTTGCAGTTTTGTCCCTCCCATGCCCTTCTTGTACCCTTGACCTTCACGTTCCCTGGTCACAATGCTTTTTACTTCATGATTGTTGAGCTGGATGCTGCCAATGTATATGCCATCCAGGACACTTACATCTGATTATAATTCTTCCATAACATCCACGAGATAGTCTTAATGGGGAGACATACAGGGGAGGGACATGACTTATTCTGCTCCGGCAGGTTTTCTTTCACTTTAATAACCAGCTAACCCAGGGGTGAAGACTTGATTGATGGCTGCTTCCTCTTCTGTTAAGAACACACATCACATTAGTGGTCTGTCCTCGCTTTGTGGATAAGCAAAATAATGGTACTTATGCTCCCCAGCCCCTCTCTCTGAATTATTTGGAAGCCAATTCTATTTAGACAGAACATGAGTAACCTTCTTGGAGAGGAACTGGGTGGTGGGAGAACTACTGTTTCATTCCACCAAAGGGAGGCCAAAGGAGACACGGCATCAGAGCCAAGAGGTCTCTTCATCTACAGAATGGGATAACCCCGTGATACCTTAGGGGCTTTGGGGGAAGAGTAATAAAGACTTTACATATAAAAGTCTTTTGCTAAATGCAAGTACAAGTTATAGTGCACATTTTATTTGTGGTTGTTATTTATGTTCCATGCATATGTGCTGTGGATCCCCATTCTGCTTGTCACGTCCTTGGACAGGGGTGAAGGCTCATATTGTTTCTTCCTTCAGGACCTGAAATAGTGCTTTGGGACTCAGGAAATGTTCTTTGGGATTGGCATGTGGAAGGGGATGAGGTGGATTGAGAACTAGCCTAGTTGGCTGGTGTTTTGTTTTGGGGAGGGTTTGGTTGCACCACATGGCCACGAGAGGGCACTAGCCACATCCCTGATTTCTCAAGCTTCCTGATAAGCTATCTCTTCTGCAAGATCCTGGCAGGGCCTGCGTAGCCACCATAATTTGTTTTGCATGGTCTATCTCTCGCTGAGAGTAAACTCTGAGTAGGTAACTAAGGAAAGCTTTTCTCAAGTGAAAATGTTTAGATGTGATCTCTACTTTGATTTTGTACCTGGAAACATATCTTTCTATAGTCTTGAATTGAGAATGGAGCTGTGGTCTTGTTTAGGTCA
>PVHX01019458.1:0-34383 GCA_004024805.1 Geosciurus inauris
TATTACTTCTGTATTCATTGAACATCAAAGCATGCACAGAGTATTGTGCTAGCATTAGGCACTGGAGATACATAAAATAGCTTATATTCTTTTCCCTTAAGAACATCTCAACTGAGCCGGGCGCAGTGGCTCAAGCCTGTAACCCCAGCACTTAGGGAGGCTGACACAGGAGAATCGCGAGTTCAAAGCCAGCCTCAGCCATGGCGAGGTGCTAAGCAAATCAGTGAGACCTTGTCTCTACATAAAACACAAAAATAGGGCTGGGGATGTGGCTCAGTGGTTGAGTGCCCCTGAGTTCAATCCCCAGTACCAAAAAAAAGAAAGAACATCTCAACTAGTGGAAGAAATGAGAAAGATGAACACAAATTATGACATGATATGACATATGCAAAGTGTCATGGAAGCAGAGGAGGGAGTGACTACAAGCCTAGGGGAATGAGAAGACTCCAAGATGAGAAGACATTTTACTTGTGATTAAAGAATGATGTGAGGTTTCAAAGGTGGGGGTGGATCTCCTAAAAATCAAACAAAGATCAGTAGAAGAAAGGAAACCAGGAATGGGAGGAAGTGAAGGAGGGAAGAAATGGTGAGGAGTGGCCAAATTATGTTGTTATATTGTGTGCACATATGAATATGTAGCAACAAATCCCACTATTAGGTACAACTGTAATGCACCAATAAATATGTGGGAAAGAAAAAAAGTGATGTGAGTTTTCCAAGAACAAAGGAGGGATGGGGGTATTCTATAGACATACCAGGTATAAAAGCACTGAGATATCAGAACATATGGTACCATCAAATGGTTCACTATAACAAGAAGAAAGAGTGTATAGACAGTATCAGGGTTTTAGGTGGAGAAGCAAGTTAACTCAAGTGCCTGGCAATGTACAATGCATTTCTCACCATGATGTAAAAAAAAAAAAAAAAAATCAGAGCAGAATGATTCTGTTAGCTGTCACATAATGGGTCATATAATGCAAGACTGGTTGGGGTCTTAGAAAACAAATAACCCATTCATTCACTTTTCAGATCAGTCCTGAGATACAAGGGAAGAAGTGAAGCTCCCATGGTTAGCCAGCTACTTAGTTTCAGAAAAAGCTACAATAAGTTCCCTGACCATTCTGCTTAAGCTACTGAGAAATCTGTTTCTAGCTGGTTTTCTCATAATGAAGAATCACTTCTAGATTTTTAATTATAAATAATATTTAGAGGTCTTTAAACTGTGAATTGTGTTTTAACACTACAATAAACTTATTCTGATGGTGGTAGGTATTGAAAGCAACTGCTTATCTGCATTCACTTCCATGTTTGAGGATAGGAGCTGGACAGCTGGCCACCCATTATTTCTAAGCTTTTGCTCTTCTGTCTATAGAAACCTCTCCTTTCAGGTGCATGCCATTCAGCCATGCAGTCTCATTGTGGTTATCTGCACCCCATCTTCTGTCACATCTCAATACTGTCACCATCACAAGAAATCAGATCCAGAACTTAAAAAAAAAAGTGATGCCCATGCAAAGTTCTGTCATCCCTGATGTGCTTCATGTCAATCCTAGTTCACTTTGGCCAGTCATTCCTGACCCAAGCCCAAGAGGGTGATGTTGTTATCAGAACTCTTCAGTTCCTGCTATTCCACCATGCTCATAGTTTTCTTTCTTTTTTTAAATTTTATTTGTTCTTTTTAGATATGCATGAAAGTAGAGTGCATTTTGACATATTATACATACATGGAGTATAACTTATTCTATTTAGGATCCCATTCTTGTGATCATACATGATGTGGAGTTCCATTGGTTGTGTATTCATATATGAACATAGGAGAGTTATGTCCAATTCATTCTGCTTTCTTATTCCCATCCCCCTCCCTTCCTTTCATTCTTTGTCTAATCCAATGGACTTCTATTATTCCCCTCCCCGCCTTCCCTTGTTGTGGGTTAGCATCCACATATCAGAGACAACACTCAGCCTTTTGTTTCCATTCCCTTAATAACTTTATTTTCTCTCAAGTAAGTAGTTATCCCTGGTTGTTTCCTGCTCTATTGAGCCCAGATCCCTCGTCTGTCATTACAGTGATACACAACATCACACATGCTTCATGCCTTATTCTTCCAAATGATCCACACCACAATGTTTTGCATTGGATCAGAATAGTCGTCCCACTTCTCCATAAATAGATATGGAATTCTGAACACCACTGAAAAAAAAAACACATGACTGTGTCAATTGGTGCCACAAAACAGCCACAACTGGCCATGTCAGCTGTGCCCTTATTGCTGCCTGGCCACGCTTCTTATTTTTCTTCCACTCCCCATCATTTGTTTCCAAATTGCCCCTTTCTATGGAAGCCCTCTACTAGCCCTTCCCTCACACTCATTGTTTAGCTTAACTTTCATCTTATGACAATCTCACCTTCTCTTTTTGCCATCTAAAATTCACCTTCAATTTTTCTCTTCTGATCTTCCCATCTTATTTGAAGAGATGCTCCTCCCCATCTTGACTACCGGTCTTCCCACCTTGCTTTTGAATCTCATCCTGTCTTCAAGGACTTTGCTCTACTTTATTCTTTCCAGACTTTAGCATGCACTTTCAAAATCCCCTGCAGGAATTGTGAAAACAGATTCATGGACCCTAAGCATAGAAAGCCTAACTCAGTAGATGTGGAATGGGGTCTGAGAATTTGCATTTATAATGAATTTCTATGTAAAGCTAGTGTTGGTGATGCTGATGATGTAAGGCAGAGAACTACGTTTTGAGAACCATCCTACTTAAACCATTTCCTTTCTACTGAGTATTGTCATTCAGCCTACAAACACACTAAACAATATGAGCTACCACTTTAAATTGCTTTTGATGTGACTTCCTATCAGCTAAGTGCCTTAGACATATTCCATTTAATTCTTGCCATATCCCTCAAAGCTACAATTATGATACCTATGCCATTGCTGGGGGGAACTGACGAACCCAGGAGATTAAGAAACTTGCTCAACATGAAGAAAGAGCCTACAGAATGGGAGAAAATCTCAGCCAGCTATTCCTCTGATAGGGGATTAATATCAAGAATATACAAAAAAAACTCAAAAAACTTACACACACAATCCAATCAATAAATGGGCAAAAGAACTGAACAGAAACTTCTCAATAAAAGAAACATAAATGGCCAGTAAATACATGAAAAATGTTCAATACCTCTAGCAATCAGGGAAATGCAAATCAAAACTATACTAACATTTCATTTCATTACAGTCAGAATGGCAACAATCAAATACAAACAACAACAAATGAGGTTGAGGTTGTGAAGAGAAAGGAACACTTGTACCTTCTTGGTGGAACTTCAGATTAGTACAGTCACTCTGGAAAGCAGTTTGGAGATTCCTCAAAAAACTAGGGATGGAACCACCATATGACCCATATATCTCATTCCTGGGTATTTTCCCAAAAGATCTAAAATCGGCATATGACAGCCACATCAATGTTTATAGCGGCACAATTCACAATAGCTAAATTATGGAATCAACCCAGATGCCCATCAATAGATGAATGGATTTAAAAATTGTGACATATATATATATGTATATGTATATATATATACATGTATATGTATGTATATATATTACACATACACGAACATGCACACACAATGGAGTTCTACTCAGCCATAAAAAAGAATGAAATTATGGCATTTGCCAGTAAATGGATGGAAATGGAAAATATAGTACCAAGTGAAATTAGCCAATCTCTGAAACTCAAAGGTCAAATGTTTTCCCTCATATGCAGAAGTTAAAATAAAGGAAGGGGGAGGGAAGGATAAGATTACATAAAGTACAAATCAAATACAAATAATAGACAAGTGAAAAGAAGTCTAGTAGAGTAGAGGAAGAAGAGAGGAAGGACAGGAGGGAAAAGGTGGAGGGATAAAGGGGATCATGAATTGAAATTGATTTGTATGCATGTATGAGTATCTTGTCATGAACCCAATTACTATGTATAACCATAAAGCTCTAATAAAAATAAAAAGAAATTTGCTCAAGAGATAGTAATTTACAGCCCTGGAATCCAATGTGTCCAAGTCTAGTGCTCTGCACTCTATATCTTCCCACATTATTCTCCCTCTGCAGAGCACTGTCATCTAAAAACACATCAACCAAGGAAACCAAAAGAGAGAAGTGCAACCAAAATCCAGGTTTTAAGAAAGGGATTCAAAGCATCCATTTAATGAGTAAAAAAATGTGGTACATAAATACAGTGGAATACTAGTCAGTCATAAAAAGAATAAAGGAAAAATGCCACATGAACTCACTCAGATGAAATCTAAAAAAGTTGACCTCATAGAAATTGAGAGTAAAATAGTGGTTAATAGAGGCTTGGAGGGGAAGGGAGAAGACATGGGTGGAGAGAAGTTAGTAAACAGGAATGTTGTTAGATGGGAGGAATAAGTTCTGATTCTATTGCATAGTGGTATGACTGCTGCTAACAAAAATGTATATTTTTCAAAATATAGAAGAGAGAATTTTGAACATCCTCATTACAGAATGATAAATGTTAAGTTATAGATAAGCTAACTAGCCTAATCTGATCATTACATGATATATACATACATCCAAATAGTGTATTATATTCCATAAATATGTACAATCATTGTATATAAATACAAAAAAAATGGAGCTAGACTCTGAAAACAATCTTGGAGATACTTTATCAGCCTCACCTAGGTCCCTCTCTGTTCATGAAGGAAAGTAGGGCATGGCTCAGACACTATTAGAATTCACTGAAGCCACTACTAGTTAGGAATAAGACTGTAGTTTCTCATCCTTGTCTTCCAGGATGCTTTGCCTACCATGACTTCCTGGAACAGGGTATCCAACCATTACATCAGGTAGAGGTCTTCTATCAATCTGGAGGAGATGGAAGCAAAATATCTTTGCTAAGGAACAACACCATGGGGAGCTGGGAATTGGGAGGGTTGGCAGTACTTGGATGGGTTTGAGGGAAATCATGCAGAGAATGACCTGTTTCCAACAATGACTTGGGTAAACCTTGGATGGTTCAGTTGCGTGACACATGGAATTTATCCCATCTGATCCCATACAAAAGGCCCCCATGGTAGACTGAGATGCAGAAACTGATGTAAAGTGGGGATCAGGTAGAAGACTAAAGACAAGTCTTATCTCAGGTTCAACTGTGTCTCAGAAAGGGATAAATAGCAGTAGTTTATTCCAATGTCCTCATCAAGAACAGAAGCTCCCAAAGTTGGCCAACCATTTCTGATATTCCTGTGCTGGATGCCTCCATGATATATTATGATTTGACATGGCTCATTGGAGAGCTGAATACATGGAAGACTTGGAAAAGGATGGGTTTAGAAGGGATGAAACACTGGGAAAAGAGAGAAAATGTGAAAAGAGTACAAGATACTTTTCCATGCAAGGGTCTTTGGAACATTGTCAAAGATAAAATCCAGAAAAATACAGGCACTCCTGGCTCTGGAAAGAGGTGAGGGGCAACAGCCTGGTCTTATGATGCTGAAGGTCACAGATTTAATGAGCTTTATTCACTTCTGTGAGCTAGCCCATTGTGGGCATCAGTTCACCTAGAATTGTGGGACACCTCTGAGTAATTTCAGTCAGTCAATATCATAAATTCAACACTCACAAAATGACACATGTCAGAGAGCAGAGATGGGATTCAGTCTGCTTTTACTAAATAAATGAAATCAATTAAATGAAAAGACATGTGCTGTGACTTGACCTGTGACTTTAGGTCATATTGGTCCTCCACATATATGCTGAAGTAAACAAAGGAGACAGATAGGGCCAAAAATATGTGAAATAGAGCCATGAAGTTACACTTGAGAAAATGTTCTTTGTTCATTTATCTTTCTCTTCTTTTCCTCATCCCCTCTTTCTCCTTCCTGCTAGAACTGGGCATCCCATCAGCTTGATTGGGAGGGCCAGTGGTACTGAAGGAATATTGCAGTATAGTTTAGTCTGGAGGTAGCTGCCTGGGTTCAATTCCTAGCTCACATACTTATTGACTGTATAACCTCAGGCATATTACCAACTTCTCTACACCTCCATTTCCTTATCTGTAAAAAGAGACTGGAAATAGTGCCAACAGTGCAAGATTGCTGCTGTGAAAATAAAATGAGGTAGTACATGGAAGGTGCATAATCTATGCCTGCAACATAGTTTGAATCCAAACCATGTTACCTATCATCATCATCTTCATCAACACTATTGCTTTGCCCACCGGGAATCCAGACCCCAATGTAGATACACTAGATGAAGCTTCTCTATCAAACTGAAAAGAAAACCCAAATTCAATGTGTTCAATGCTTTCTATAGCACAGACCCAGGGTCTGCTCTTCCCATTCCAAAGCCTCATAAGCACCCTGTGTGACCTCATTCTGCCATTTGGTACCACTCTTCCTTAGACACACTGACTGATGCTCTGTGTTGGGTGAGCCCTCAAGACCTTCGAGACCTCTCACAAACTGCACCTATTCTAACAGCAGAGATTCCCACTACTTATGTCTCTCTCCTAAAATACCTCCTCCTGCAGGAAGCCTTCATGGCCTAACCAGAACAGTGGGGTCAACATTTGACCCTGTATCTCCCCTTCGCTTAGTATGTGCCTCCCACAGCTCCTGTTGCCATGACACGAGTCCACAGAGTGGTCTTGGTTCCTATAGCCCAAGCACACACCACCTCTCTGAGGCTGAGCTTCTAGGTCCTACCCCTCCCCACTGTGGATTTGCCCCAAACAGATTCCCAGAGTATTTCAGAGACAGACTTTTAGGGATAAGACTTCAGTTAGAAGGAGAATCTTGGCAAAGAGGCAGGAGGCCACGTGGCACAGCACCTAAATCCTCAGGCATGTCTAAAACCCAGGACAAAATGTAATGTAATTTGTGGCTAAAATGGAAAACATTATTTATTCCTCCCACTGCTTGGATTTTTGCAGCCACAGAAAAACATTCTGGCTCCCTGAGGTCCGGCTCATTTACTCTGCTCCCTCTGGCTCTCCAGAGGGCTTGCTGTTTCACTATCTATGTCTCTCAGCTGTCTGTCTTGTCCTCCCTGGCTACTGGTACTGGGCTGAGTTTCTCTCCCTTTACTTCCCTAACCCAGACAGGCTGCCTCGAAAGAGAGTGCTTGAGGCAAGCAAGTTAGTCCCTTTCCAGGTCTCCTTGTCTGTAAAAGAGGCAGCTGGGCTGAAGCCATTAGCACCCCTCATTGGTACAATATGTGCGAATCCTTGGTATACAGCTGTACCTAGAACATCACATGGACATTTTAAAGCAAATCTCTACAGACTTATACTACATCCACACTCTGTGCTGTGCCCTACACGGTTTGATGTGCTCTGGGCTGTGGCTCCTCTCAAACTCCATCTCCTACCAAGCAATCCTGACTACTCCATTCCAGCCACACTAGCTTCCTTCCTGTTTTTAAACATGCTGAGGTGGTTTCCACATTGAGAATTTTATGGGACTCCCCTCTGACATTTGTACCCTGCTAGGTTCACTACACATTCTTCCAAGGAGGCAACTTTCCAAATCTCTTAGCCCATCCCCTGGACCTTATTATTCTCCATCACAACACTTATCACTACCTGAAGTTATATTGTTTATTTCTTCCTGTCCTATCTGTGCCCTTCAGGAAAATATAAGCTCTCTGAAAGGAAGAGCCTCCAGATGTAGTTCACCACGGATGATAGAACTTAGATCATCCTGTTCCATGGGCTTCATGCATGGAAGATTCAGTGAATGGATATCAGTTTGGAAATGATAAGCTTGCTCATATTGTTTCTATTCAATGCTCATAAGGTTGGGATTGAATGCTGGGTCACTGGGTGGGTCAAATCTACTTTTCTATAGTAAAAG
Source organism: Geosciurus inauris (assembly GCA_004024805.1). Lineage (NCBI taxonomy): Eukaryota > Metazoa > Chordata > Mammalia > Rodentia > Sciuridae > Geosciurus > Geosciurus inauris. The sequence continues at coordinate 7,880 of PVHX01019458.1, forward strand.
CCCACGATACAACTTTGTACCTCAAGTTATACACCATTACCAATCTCTCAGAGAGACTGAAGGAAATCAGACACAAGTGAAAAAGTTTGACACTTTAAGAAATACAGTAAATTGAATATCCCCCAGGCATGTGCCCATAAAGACGATCATTCTCATATGTGATAAAGTGAAGAGTTTCAGCCTATGAGTTTTGCCTGGCTTTGCTCTGATCCACCCTCCTGCTTTTAGGCAACTGGTTCAGAAGCCATCCTGTGCTAACTAGGAAGACCACTACAACCGTGACCTTGTGGCCACACTTAGCTCCTCCTTCTAGTATTTCTTGACGCTTGAGCTCAAATGGTATTTCTCAGTCTAACTTCCAGATTCACGTGGGTTCCTTTCCTTATGTTTTAGCCTACAAAATGGAGAACTTATCTTACATGAATTTGTTTGCAGACTAGAAGTTCTTCATGACCCCCACCTTATTTTTGTTTTATTCATGTTCAGTATTTCTAATTCCTATAATTAGTTTTCTTACTAAATAAATCTAGAAAGAAGTCAGCAGCTCTGCATTCCTGCCTGCGTCTATTCCCCTTTGTACCATGATACCATGATGGCTCTCTATGGCGCATCCACACCTAACTGTGCTGAGGGGCTGGAAAAGCGGGTCATGAGTCCTGGAGAATGCAAGAAGTATATAGAGGGCTCAGCATTCACTCAATTCTCAGGCTTCGGACAAGGAAGCGGCCATTATATGAGGCTGAGGTTGGAACGGGACACTTAGGGCACTGTCAACTGACCACACATTAGCTGACCACCAGAATCACTTAGAAGTTTTTTTTAAAAAATACACCAACTCCTGGCTCTGCCTCAGATCTACTAACTTGGAATATTGGAGGTAGAAAGAATCTGTTTTTGAAAATGTTTCATGAGCATTGCTGAAGTTCAGCTCATTTTGAGAAATACTCTTCAAGGATTACCCCTCGCTCTTTCTGATCTAAGGCCTATGTTCCTGTGGCTTGTCCCTGTGTGAACAGATTCTCTGAGAGGAGCTCATGTGTAGAAATGAGCTTGGAGATACTTGCCTTAAGCACAGTGTCAGCACAGAATCCGTCATGTCAGCTGCACTAATGGCCCAGCCAACTTGCCAACTGCTTCCATCCATGCCCCTTCCCCTGCTCTCCCTCAACCCTCTAGTTGGTTCCAGGGCTGGAGCAGACACTGAGTAAACTCAAGTCCAGGGATCCTGTACTATCAAGAAGTGAAGAGGAGAACATTGCCCAGGCATCAGCCACTTAGGGAGGCCACAGATGAAGCATGGATTTTCAACCATTTGCTTGACATACTGGAGAAGACTGAGCACCTAATTGTTACTTAATTTAGGCAGTTACCTTGCATTCCATTAGTTTCAGGGGCTTAAAAGTTGCCCCTTATGCACAAAGCCCCTTAACATCACCTTTACACTCTAAGCAATGCTCACTGCCTTCCATCCAGCAGCAAAGGTGGCAGTTTTTTCAATGTGGAAAAAAAATGACATTTTTAACTGTTTTGGTGGTTTTTATTTAAAGGCTGCTGCCCTTTGAAATCAATTTCACGTGCAAATGAATAAATCATGAATCTTGCCAGTACCCATGTGTTCTGGTCAGAAGAGTAAAGGAACATTGTTCATTGTTTTGTTAACACCATCAATCAGTTCTAGCCTCAACCCACAGACAATCATCACTGTTCAACCAGGGTGCAGACAGCATACATCTCAAACAGTGCTTGTTTTTAACTAGGGCTACAGAAGAAACTATTTTGGGCAACTTGCAACAATAGTAAACTAGCACAAGAAGCAGCACTGCAATTAGCCTACACCAGGGTATCTGGTAACACTGAACTAGGGTGCAAGGTTTGTTTGTCAATCTGCTTTTAGATTCTGTTAACTCAGAGAGAATAGTGTTGTCCTCCACATTCAAAATAGGTCAGAACAATGGGATGGGATCCCAACAAGGAAAGCTGGGTAAAACGTGGGGAAGAACTTCTTAGATTTTCCTCAAACCTGGGTATACCAGTCAAAGGAGGAGCCCTTCACTATGTTTCAGAACAGAATAATTTCCCAGGCTGAGACTGCCACTGCCTATAGACATAGCCAGATCCATTACAGTACATATTGCTCATTAGCCAGTTCTGAAATTCATAAGGGAGACCATCCATAACAAGTATCCCTCCCTCCCGCATGGACTATAGAGGAGAAGAGATGATACCCAGCCCCTCAGGCATTTGGTTTGGGTTTGGTGCTCTCTGTGACCAGGAATCTGGTCTGTACTGCTAAACTGAAAGCATCCCAGACAAAGTCATGGCACAGTGGCAGAAGTTTGTGTCCTTGGCATAGGCATGGGCTTCAACTCACCAGACCCTGGCATGGAAGGAAAAATGAAGTCAAAGAAAGGAAGAAAAATCTAGAAAGAAAAAAATGGAAGAGGAAGCGAGGGCAGCTACTCTGTGGGTGTATGTGCAAGAACAGTCTCTGTCCAGCATTCTCCTTTCTCACTGTCACATGCAAGGGGCCCAGAAGGAGGCACTGCACCAGAAAACTACTGAGTACCATACTATGTGCAGGTCCTAGCATGAGGGTGGATCAAAAACAACTGATCCACAGAAGCTTCTGCATCCATCCCATGCGGCAAAGAAGAGAAGGACGCAAGGCCCAAGCCCAGAAGTCCAAACCCTTATCCTGCAGTGCTGACTGCAGAGTCCACTATACCGTAACAGCTCCCAGAATTCATCTCATCTACTCCGCAAATCACCCTTCTTATTAGCCCCCTCCAGTTTCCTAGTCAGTGTTGAGTTCAAAGGAATTACTCTTGGCCCTCAAGAGAACATGAGATACAGTGACAGGCTGGGCAGGTCAGTGCTCTCAATGCCCCTGTGCAGTAGCCCAACCTGGCCAAGCAACTGAGAAAAGGTACTGACAGGTCATTTTCCAATGGTTCTATAAGCAGCTACTATGTCTCAGGGACTGTGCTGTGGCCTTTGTGCCCAAAGACTCTCAGTGTCACAGGAGAGACAGATGTGTAGTAAGTTATACTGCAGCGGGATAGCTGTTGTAATGGCCAGGATGTTACGGAAGCATGGCGTAGGGGCTCCGAGCTTTTGTATCTTTGGAAAAGATTCAGGACAATTCATACATGAGTGCTGGCATGCACCTGTATGCACACACACCCATGCTTGGAGGTTCAGGTGTGCCCCAAGACAATAACCCAGCTTAGCTTAGCTGTGGTCTAAGACTGATTGTTCCACCATCTGCCCATCAATTACTTTGTGCTTCCTATACACAGGTACTTCTTAGTGTTCTTTACATATCTTGATCTCATTTAGTCCTCACAATAACTTTATGAGATAAGAATTATTATTCTTACTTTATAAGTGAGGAAATTAAAAGCCAGGAAGGTTAGTTATTTGACCAGGGTTAAACTAGTATCTTAGTAAGTAGCTGAGCTGGGATTTTAATCCAAATTTGAATAATTCCAATTATCTTTTCTGCATTATTCAGACTGTGTTCTTTAGCAAACTGGATTTTCCATGTACTTAGTGATGCTCCATATATATAATTTCTCTCTTTTTCTCTCTCTCTTAGGAAATTTAACATGTCAATTCAGATTAAAGATCCTGAAAAGTCATATAGGATTCTCAGTTTATTCTATTATTTAAAGCCTTCTTTAATCAGGGAATTTCTTGGCAGCAAACTAGTCAGATCTATGGCAGTTTGAGAAAAGTTGCTTTACTCCTTATCTGACCTAGGAGCACCTGCCATCCAGTACTTTGGTTTATTATTGTTTTCAGCCACTGAATAATAATTTAACCTTAAACCAACCAACACCCATCTCTTGCCTCTCAGTGATGTACTTTCCTTCCCCTCCCTTCCTTTCAGATTTGGTCTGAAAGTTACATCTTTGGAGGTGGCCACTGATCTCCATTGGCCCCATACAAGGGAACTGTCTCATCTTGCCGCTTGGCTCTGAGTCTTACACAATAATAAGCCCAGGCAAGGGCCCATCTCCAGTGTTATTCTAGTTTCATGCCACCCCCCTCCTGCTGTGCTACTGGGCCACTGCTTTCTATACTTTGCCTCTCATCCCCCAGCTTCTGCATTACGGAGGATGTCTTTTGCACTTCTTTCCCCTCCCCATGGTTATCTTCCTGAAAAGAGACACAGTGCAGAACTCACCCAGAGATGGGTACTCTATGCTCAGCAGGACTTCACTTGTGCTCCTGAAAGAGAAACTGGTCCCTGCTCTTCCACTTAGAGCCAGGAGCCCTAGGTGACAAGTAATGTGTTCACCTGGAGGAAGTCCTCCACCCTGAAGCCAGCCCCATGTCCCCATCCTTCCACCCAGGAGTCAATACACATCATCTCCCCATACTCTAGCCTTGACTCACTGCATTGTTGGGGAGTGACAGTCAGGGAATCTGCAGCCTCAGCTGCTCCAACCAGGCCTGCTGCTCTGTACCACAGGGTACAGCCATCTCCCTGTGTCGCCAGCTGGGGGATTTTTTCCAATGATCTCAAATCATCTCAAATGCTTAACTCCCAGCAGTAGCTGGAGTTGGCACCCAGATATGCCCAGGGCAGCTCTTTACCTAATGAACAAATTGCACAGCTAAGCATACATACTTACCCTGGCCTTGGTCTCCTCATTTATCTATCTCTAGGCTCTAGGCAAAGGGCAGCCAGGGCTCTCTGGGGTCCCACAAGTACTAGATCAGAAATTATGGATGATGGTTATATTTTGATTGTCTTCTGATACAGAAACAGAATTGTGAAGATTAAGGCTGGGAAGGAGAAGGAAAACCTACTTCCCCCAAAAGAGTGGGCAACTTGGAAGAGAGCTGTCAGAACAGCAAATGCCTTATAGAAATGAGGAGAGTCTGTCCTTTCCTTCCTTCCATCCTTATTCACCATGTAGTCAATAAACATTTATGACAGGAAAGAAGGGAAGACACAAGGGAAAGTAAGAGAGAGCCACATTCTGCTCTCTCTAAAGAGAGCTCTCCTTGCTGTACTATTGTTTCACTGCTCCTTGAATCTGAGGAGGAAAATACTTGACAGTTGACCCTATGCACTTCTTTCTCTTCATTGACTTCAACCTGTGTCCTTTCCCTTACCACAACTGTGAGTATAACAGCTTTCAGTGAATTCTATGAGCCCTTCTAGTAAAGTATCATGCCCCCAGAACTTGTTATTGGTGTCAGAAGTAAGAGTGATCTTAGATGGGTCAGTAAACTTTCACATGACTGCTGATTAATAGATTAGCAGATGGTACCTCCTCCATTGGTGTGGCCATTCTTTATCTAGTCATCTGTTAAACTGACCACACAGATAGCCCTAAACTTTGTAGTCAGCTTTTAGAATTGAGCAAATGCAAGCACAAATTGCCACAGTGTCAGGGTGCCAATTTGTGTAATTACTGATAAACCTTAATGGAGACAGCAGCTAAGAGTTAGCTAAACAACTCTCCTCCATGCACCTGTCACCACACACTCATTCCTTCCCACTTTCTCAGTTATTCATGCATCTCAGTGCATATGAGACTACGAGCTCTCTGAGAGCAGCGATTCTATCTCATTTATCTTCTACTCTCTGGCAATCAGGGCTTAAAGAAACACATTGAGTATTTGATGAGTTGAAATGGATTGTTGATCCTTTGGATACAGAAGCAGTTGTGATCATGAATACATGGTTATTACAGCCCTGTAAACAGGTGCTCTTTAAGCTGTAAGTTTACATAAAATTTCATACATCTCCTGGTCCTCCCTAAGAAGATATCCAAAAGGAAAAAATCTACACAGAGGCAGCAGAGAGAACACAGAGCCAAGAGCAAATGTGGGAATTGGAAGGCATGTTTCTGGTGATGGCTCGAGTCTTTGATGGCTGCATGACTTTAGATAAGTCACTTGACCTGGGACTAGTTCTTCTAATCTGTCAGACAGGGGAAAATACTATGTTCTCTTGACACTCCACAGATGTTCTGGGAGATAATAATTGTAAAACTCATACTACTATAAGTGCAAATTCCACTGATATTTGCTAAGCATGTCCTCTGCACTGAGTCCTAGGAGGGCACTCCCATGCCATTGTTTCATTCCATGAAGTCCTCATACTGAAGGGTAATAATGAGGGGGCTGTGTGTATGGACAGATGACACAAAATTGGCCATGAGTTGAGAATTGTTGAAGTTGGGTGAGGGAACATGAAGGTTTACTACATTAATTTCCCTATTTTTGCACACATCTGAAATGTTCCATAATAAAACATGTATTTAAAGTAACCTTTACACTATATAGGTGGTTCTTAGCCTTCTTAATCTTATTTCAACTATGAGAAACTGAGGCTTACGAGCTACAGAAACTTGTAGGTCCCACAGGATGTTAGAGGAAGAGTCAGGTCTAGCATGCAGGCTCCCTACCTGCCATGCAATTTTCTCTACTTCCCAATTCCCCAGCCCTGGAAGATGACTGTCATGTCTAGCTGATACCTGCTCCTTCAGAACCACACCTGTCCTCAGGTCTTTCAAGGTTTAGGTTTGTGTCCACAGTGGTGGGTCACTGTAAGGAAGAAATAAGGGAAAATAGCTCTCCTCTCTTTTTTGCTCCAGGGACCCCTTTCTACCCACTATTTCAAAACAATCAAGGAATACACAAAAACTTTAAGTTTTTTCAAAGTTATTGTCATCATCTATAAATTTCTGAGTCTTCAAAGGCACTGGGAAGGTGTGGACAGATGCAAAAGTATCTACAACAGAGAGCTGTCCCTTAGCAACTCCCTCAAACCCACTCAGAATGATAATTTTTCAACTTATTAGAAATATGTTCAAAAAGAAAAAAAATACCATCACAACCCATGGTGGAGAGAGAGGTTTTTCCCTCACTCTACACAGAAAGAAACTCTGCTATGGCAGGTAGATAGGTCTGAGCAAAAAGGAACCCACATTTCCCTTTAGAGATATGCCTGTCTACAGCCCCTGCACTACAACCAGAGATGTACACAATTGTTCTTCAATAGCCCCTTGAAGGGAAAAATAACAGAGTGCAAGTATACTGACAATACTTGAAAACCTGAGACATATTCAACCATTTTCCTTATTAGGACCATATCTTGTCAGAGCCCATGTTTTGGAAATCTCTCCCCATCCATTAAGGGAATGTCACCAAATGGATTAATTTGTCATCTTGTGTGTCAGCTTTTTCTTGAGGTCTTGCAGCAAAACACAGGTCAGCCAAACCAGAATAAACTGGAGTGCTTAGAAAACTTTGCCCTGACACCTCTCCAACCCCAGAAACTGCTGCTGTTGCCTGTGGTGTAACATGGCACATCCATACACGTCACTACACATGGTACTCCAAGGATCTCATCCTGGCAGGATCTGGAAGAGATAGCCCTGTCCTGGTTTCTAGGCCAATTATCTCTTCTAAGCCATGCCTTGATTCCCTACAGCACTTCCAGGTTTTCACAGAGCCAGGAGACTACTGACATAGCAAAGGCTAAACACCAAACCACGTCCCCTGCCCTCCAATCCAAGGATATGTAAAAATACATCAACTTGAAGGCACTGGAAAGAAAGTCAAACCCAAGCCCTATAATTGTGGTCCATTTTTAAGGCATGCTGTGTCATCAGTGCATTCTCGGGGAGGCTGTTCATGCCTCCTGTAGGCAGAGGTTACACGCATGCTTTAAGGAAATCAGCTCATGTATTTGTGCAGGGGGCAGGCGAACCACACACACACACACGTGTGTGTGTGTATGTGCACATGCATGTGTATACACATGCAAGTGTTTTCAAGGATAAGGAAATAGAGATAGCAGAAGAGATTCAGTATACTGAAAATCTTTGCCCAATGACCTGGCATTGTAAAATAGCATCCTTCTAGATCAAGAGTCTAGAAATGAGCAATTAAAAAGACTTTGGGAGCTCTTTGAAAAAGAAATCATGATCAGAAAGAGCTAACAGTAGTATTAGAACAGGTAATGCCAACATAACTTCTCTTTTGTTTGGAAGTTCCACCAAGTATTATGCCTAAATTTCAGGAAACCTTTTCATGAATTTAAGTTTAAAATAGGTAACAAATTCCTATATTCAAAAAAAGAAAAAGAAAAAGAAATAATGTATCCATAATGAGGAGTCTTCCTCCTACCTATGCCCCATCTACTCAGTTCTCATTCCTACCTCCCCCTTGCCCTTAGGTGACCATTATTCCTTATTTCTTGAAGAAGCTTGAAGACTGTCTGAATGGATATGAAAGCAAATACAAATGTGTGTGCATAAGGATTCATATTTTCTCTCCTGTACACAGAAGGAGGCATGCTGTTCACCTTGCTCAGTAAGGCTTTTGCAAAAGGGCTTGTTCCATCCTGGGACAAGGTGGAGAAATGGGGATTGGATGTCACTGCTATGACAAGGACATGGCAGGTTCAATGCAGAACTAGAAACAGAATCTGGTTCTGTTGGCTTTTTGTCCTGAGTCCTTCCCACAGCATGACTTTGTCCCCTGGATCTGCTGATTGCCCACGTGAGAGAGGACTTGCAAGACACTGGCAGGCCTCTAAGGAGCACTTTGCCCTCTTAAGTAGTTTAAAATCTTGCCTGGAAATCTTGCACACACCACTCATTTGCTTAGTAAACCTTTTCCTCATAGATCCTGCAAAGATAAACATTGAGTCCTTTGTTCTTTAAAAGACAAATCGACCTTCTTCTGTAATAGCCCTTGCCCAGAACTTGGCTCATAGTAGCCACTTCATAAAATAAACATCAGCTGAATCTGAATGATCACTGAATTCCAGTTTAATGGTACCTGGATTAAGGAGATTCATCATAGAGACAGAGAACTGGCGCATTTCAGAGTCAGGCCACGGATGGTTTACTTTGGTAGCAGAAGCTTTTCTTATGCCAGTGGTCACTTCCTACTCTACTGCCAGAGAGCAGAAATAATAGCTTTCCTGGTATTCAATATTCATCTTGGAGATCACGTGTGTTCTAGTGATCACCTAGTGTAATGGCCATTGATAGAGCTAAGCTGGAAGAATAGGGATCGTGTATGGTCAAAGGACAGCAAGGTTTGGGGGAAGGACTGAGGAATCTGCCTTTCCTACTCCCTTTCTGATTCTCTGGGACAACCTCTTTTCTCCCTCTTTTCTCCCCTGAGATATCCTCACCAACCACAGCTCCTCCAGTCTATGATTAGATGGAATCTAAGGAAGTCACGCCTCTTCAAGGTGTGCCTCAGTCACACGCAAAAGAAGGTGATTCCCCCAGGGGAAAGTTATTTAACCAAGATTCCAAAACTGGAGGAAAACTCCCTGGGAATTTGCTGTTTCAGACATAGGCCATTTCTACCCACCACTTCATGGGTGTAGATCATTTTAAATTTGTAGTAGCTAATGGACAAAGGAGAGAAGAGTACTACAAAATTGTGTGGGCTGGTAACTTTCTAAATTAATCTGCAAGGTGTACATCTTTTCCAGGCCCCCAGAGGATTACAATTCAAGTCCCTAAACAGTAAACTGGGCTTTCATCCTCATCTTTCCTTAGGCAGCCAACGCAGTCATTACCTCCACATAAACATGTCAGCCCTCCCTACATATGACCCTGGGAAATCTTTCCCAGCCAGCCAGAACTGATGCAACTTAACAGCTCCTGGCAAGCAGCACTGTCTTAAACACAGAAACGCCTGGCATGAGGCTCCCTCCCGGGGCACAGCCTTCTGTTGGCAATAGAAGCCACCTCTTCCTAGAAGATGCCCTCCCTGGGAAAAGTGCAGAGCTCTGTGAAGACAAGAGATCTTCCCAGATGCCAGTGACCAGCACCCCCCATAACACTTCAGGTAAGCCACCTGGAATGAAGTAGTTATGACTGCTGGGTTTGAATCCTAGCTGTCACTTGGTTCATTATTTTAATTCTCTACTCCTCCGATTACGTCATCTGTAAACCCCGATCTCCTTGGAAAGCTATGAGGGATAAATAAAATTATCCTTGTAAAAAGCTGAGAAGAGAATCTGGTTGGTTACTAATGTTGATAAATATTGCATATCTTAGCATCATAGCCGCCTCTTAGAACCCATAGCTTGTGATGTGAGAGACAGTAAAGTGAAAGGACAGATGGTCGAGTTGCTCAATCCACTTTGTAGCTCAGTGAGGGCAGGGGGCTGTTTGTTATGTCTTCCAAACCCAGAACAGTTTGTGGCCCTGGATAAATATTAACTGAATAAAAGAGTGAATGGGTGGATGAATGTATCTGAGAAGATCGAATGTGAGCCTACATTAAGTGGGACTCCATGGTCAGATGTTACACTCTTCCTGCTACCTGCCTACATGTAGAGTCAGCCCTCCATATCTGTGGGTTCTGTATCCAAAGATTCAACAACCACAAGCCAAAAATTTGGAAAAACATGCATCTGTATTGAACACTTACAGACTTTTTTCTTGTCGTTATTCCCCAAGCAACAATATAAAGTCTATTTACAGAGCATTTACACTATATTAAGTATTGTAAGTAATCTAGAGATGATTTAAAGTATACGGGACAATCTCCGTGGGTTGTGTGCAGATACTGTGCTGTTTTATAATAAGGAGGTCCTGGTTCTGGTCACAGATCCTCATACCCATCTTCTCCATTGTGATTCCATTACTTGCAAAGTCTCTTCTATACAATAGAGCAATTTATTAGGTCTTACACTTACTAAGGTTAGGGACCACTTCTTGGTCATCTTGGTCTCAGGTTAGGGACTACCACTGGTCTTCTTTGTCTCAGTCTTAGCTGAAATCAGGCCCTGGAGAGATACTCTCTGGTTGACTAGTTTCTTTGGAGTAAAGGAACACTAGTTATCACCTCCTCTAGACTCCTATATCCCCAATGCCAGGCCTTCTTAATAGGAAAGAGAAAGTGAATTAAGCTTTTCTTAGAACCTACACTTGCCCTTGGCCTCCTAACCCAGTGGTCTCCTCTCCCTATTTCCAGTTCTTAGATTTGTTCCAAGATGGGATTATAGCAATAACTCTATACTGGGAGTCAGGAGACGTGGTCTCAAGACCCATCACTACCAATACTTGCTACAGAACTCCATTCTGGGACTCAGTTTTCCTATCTGTAAAATTAAGACCTTGATAACCTCTATTTTCTGCCTTGGCCACTTGTGCAACTCATAGGCATTGCCAAATTCACAGAGAAAAGGCTACCTTGCTTGCAACTGAACCACTCTCTGTCTACGTCCCACTTTAGCCTCCTCTTTCCCTTTATTAAGTGCTCCTCATTTCTTACCAGACCTCTCCTAGACAGACAGCTCCTGGTCCACAAGCCACATCGTATCTCCCAGGATGGACCTCTGTGCACTGTTTTGTTATCCTTCCTCAGTGAGGATGAGATATGCTGATTTTCCCAGCCATAGGATCAAGAGCAGACAAAAGGGAAGCAGGGTTGTTAGTAAGAATCACTGATCATCTCTCCTGGAGGGAAAGGTGATCTCTGAGCACCTACACACCATAGTAAGAAATGTGCTTTAGAAAGATGTCAAGCCACAGTAATAAGACCTCATAGACATATGGAGACAAATGAAAGGAACGCTCAGCCATGACCTAGCTAAAAGGCAAACATGCTGGGCAATCATCTTGTACCAACAAGAGGTAAACACACAAGGACACCATGTTAGAACCATCACGCCAACAACAAACCTAAGCATGGCTCAATCTTCAAAGTAACTATTGGGTGAAAAAGTCAGGTCACAAAATGTACAGAACGTACCATTTAATTTACACCCCCACACACACAAATACACACAAAAATTGGAAGGAACTATATAACAAATTGTTAACAGTGATCAAATCAGGAATGATTATTCTTTGCTTTTTTTCTTTAAAACATATCTGCAGTTTCATTTTCTTCTGCAGTGGAGAAGGGCTATTTTGTAAGGAGAAAAAATACAGTCAGTTATTTTCAAATGCTCCTCATTTTAAGATTTTGAAAACAGAAATGCCAAAAATAAGAAGTTTTTTCCTCTTATTTCCTTTTAAAATGTACTGCAAAAACGACACCAACTCAAAAGAAGAAACTTATGAACCACAGGCACAGGAGAAGACAGGGCTCTCAGGGTTGAGTGTGTGGTGCAGGAAGAACAGGGGCTTCACGAAACATCAGGGAATGGTGGGTAGTGCTGATAAGGCCTCCGGCACTCACTGGAAAGAAGGAAGCAGCGCAGAGGAACTGGAGACGAATGGGAAATCCAAAGGCAGCAGGATCAGGCTCACCATTTCAGAATCAGCAAGGAGAACGTTATTTTATCCTGTGAGTTTGAAAACTCATAAAGGTATCACAGTCCATGCAGAGCTTTGAGGAAGAAGAAAGGTTATAGAACCCTTCCTCTTCACTCTCTTTAGCAGGGATGACTTTGCAGAATGATGAATGGCAGATGTCCCAGTTCTGTCAGGGCCCCCCGGTTAAGTGCCCTGGGTGAGCTGGGGAATTTCTCCATGCCTTTGCCTCCTCTGAAGAGCAGAGGTAATGAGAGTCTCACCCACCTTCATCCCTCACCACACCCTCATGCCACCCATATGATCTTATTAGAGGTCCTATCACAGCATGCGGAACAGGGGAGGGCTCAGCTACCCTACCCAAAGGCATTGACCACTAGTGAGGATTTATAGCTTTCAAAAAGTGCCTTGTTCCTGGAAAAAGGAACACTTCCCCCAGCTCCTCTTCAATGGAAAATAGGATCCTCTTCCCTGATGCTCCCTTTTCCAGCATGGTGGCAATACCCTTAGATGGCTGCCACCTCTCCCATAGTTGACACCCTTTGGCATCTTGTGGAAGGATAAGCAGTATAGACAGTGGAGCAGCCAGTGATAGAGAGTGTGCTTGGCATGTGTCAGGCCCTGGGTTCTATCACCAGGACACAAGACAGAAAGAGGAAGGAAGGAAGGAAGGAAGGAAGGAAGGAAGGAAGGAAGGAAGGAAGGAAGGAAATAAAAGGGGAAAAAAGTGCAACAGCATTTTGAATGAAAGGCTATGAAAACAAATCTGAGTTGGAACAAGATAAGCAGTTAAGATCAGAGAGGGAGGAGAGAAAGTGAGAATGTAGACACACCGCTTCCCTCCTCTAAGCCATCAAACCACTCTGCTTCAATGGGGCCAGATTCCCCACTGGAAAGCTCTACTTTTCAGTCCTGGATCAGAGGTAGCGGCCCCTGGATAATTGAAGCTGGCAGATTTTGACATGTAGTTTCCTGGGGTGGCCTTGAAGATGTCCTGATGCTAATCTAGTAAGACTCAGTTTGGAACACTGGCTGCATAGTTTGATCACTACAAATCCACCCTCCACCAGATGTGACAGCATCATTTATGTTAGGAATTCTGAAGGGCTGTCCAACCAGAACTCTGGACTGGTGCCTGGGAGTTGGCTCCAAGCCTGCCCATGCTTGGGCTAAAATCCTCAAGAAACCAACTGGGTGGCACCAACTGGGTTCTGGTTTAGGAAGCCAAATCATCAGCCCCCTCTCTGCCAAAGGGAAGACTGACACACAAGGGACCATAGTTTCTGTGTAAAAAGACATATAAAGGCAAACACTGGAGGCTGGGGTTAAAATTTTCCAAGTGATTTACTGGAACAAATTGCTGAGGTGAGCTGAGCACCATCTTCTATGTGGTAATCTTCTGTGCTATATGGAGTTAGATGGACTCAAAGTATTGAGTAATGAAATAATTAAGGAAGATCTTGGATGGTCTGACACTCTCGTTTGCCTTCTCTGGTTATTATTTTTTGGTCAGTGATAAGGTCAATAATAAGGTAAGCTTAAATTTATAGACATCACAAGTTAGAAAAAGCAAATAAAACACTGGTTAGCTATTGAGTCTCCATGGAAGATCTTAGTTGCCTAGCAAGATTGGCTGAAAACATGGTGGGTTTGGATTGGACCATTGTGAGGACCTATGTTTAGATGCAGAAAAAGCATGTGGGTGAGTCCCGCCCACGTGAATGACAGCTCATAGGAACAAGGGTTAGGGGGTTTCCTGAATGTGAGTTCAGCATAAATTGAAAGTGTACTATGGCTTCTAAAATTTAGATAGCATTGACAGACACATAATATGTGGGATAAATAAGAGTCCACCTGTACCCACTTTGGGAGTTTTTATCAGAGATCCTCTTATTAAGAAGAATATTAACAAATAGAAGAGGGTAACCCAGAGAGAAGAGGATTTGGAAACATTGCCAAGTAAAGAGTGGCTGAAATAAATGTAGATGCTTAGGTTGAACACTCAAGTGAGGCAAGATGGCTGCCTTCAAACATCTGAAGAATTGCCTGTGAAGATGGGTCTGAGTCCTTCGGGTGGGCTCAGAGAGCCGCATGAGCACCCAGTAGTGGAAATCATGGGATTCCTGATCAAAAAGGGAACAGACTACATTATAGAGTAGTGAATTCTGCCATCCACAGAAGCATTTAAAGAGAGGCTAAGTAAGAACCTACCAGAGATGTGATTTTAAAAAATTACTAAAACCACCTAAGTTGTCCCTTTTGACTCTGGGGCTCTTTAAATTCAAGGTCATGTAATGAAGGAAGAAAAGATCCCAGGAAATGATAAGAAGGTGTTCCAGGTAAGGGGAGGCTTGCCACCAACTGGTGTTCTGGTGACTGATGAATTAATGGGAAGAGACTCACTGGCAGTCTTAGGGTAGGGAAAGAGACAATCTCTTCTAAGCATTAACCTATAAATGGTAGACATTCTCTGCAGGGAGGATCAGAAGCGCTGCTTGCCCAGGCTCAAGGTCAGACAAACAGAATAGAGTAGGCATGTGCTACTTGTCTAAGGCTCTAGTAAGCAGCAGTATCCTCTCTGCCCCTGATATTGGTACCAGCCATGGACACTTTGGGCTTTGTACCAGGGCACGACCACGTGCTTCATATGGAAAGTTGACCACTAAGCAGCAAAGATAGCTGAGATATATCAGGAAAACCATGCAGCATCCCAGCCCCATACCTGGGGTGGAGTCAGACTGCCAACTACCTGACTTCAAGGAAGGGAACCCATTTACCTGTTGGGCCTTGGTGTCTTTTTTTGCAAAGCAAGGGGATGACGGTGATGTGTAATGTTGGTTCCTTAGAGTTCTCACATTCTCTAAGAATTTTATGAATTTCTGGACTTCTGTTTCAGTGACAGATAATCAGGGTAAGGCAGAGTACCCGTGGCATAGTCAATTTCCCACCAGAATGAGGACAAAGCAGGATGTCCCCATAGAAAAGCTCTTTAAGAACAATTTTTGGAACTGGGGCCAGGCCAAAAGGAGACTCAATGGCTGAGAAGTCCTGGCCCCATTTGTTTTCCCATCCACATCCTGAGAATAATGCTAAAAGTGCAAGTTCCATTGAAAGTTAAAGAACTAGTGCCTTATTGCTCTCTGGATCACTTCCATCTGGGAGAAATTTTCTCTCCTCTAACGTTACCCTTCCTTAGTCAGCTCTATTTCCTCCTCTTCTTATTCCCTGGAGCCCATTACTCCTTATAGACCACTGGGGTGGCTTTTCTTTCCTCTTCTAATCAACACGCCATTTATTATACTCTTGTGTCTCTTCCTTGTCAACCCTGCTTTTCTCTCACTTCCCTCTTTGACCCACAAACCTATACTTCCATTTGACTAAACCTCAAGAAAGCAGAAGGGTCAGACTTGGAAGTTTCCTTCATGGGTCCAAAGGACAGAAATAGACTGCTGGAAAACAAAGAGGTAGAAGGATAACTAGAGAACATTATGGAAAGAGAAGTCCTCTGTTTCATTTATCAGCTTATCTTGTTTAAATGAGACCAATTCTTTCTCTTATTTATTTATTCTAATTAGGTATACATAACAGCAGAATGCATTTCGATTCAGTATACACAAAAGGAGCACAATTTCTCATTTCTCTGGTTGTACACAATGTAGAGTCGCACCATATGTGCAGTCATATATGTACCTAGGGAAATGATGTCCATCTCATTCCACCATCTTTCCTCTCCCCATATCCCCTTCCCCCCGCTCCCCTTTGCCAATCAAAGTTCCTCCATTCTTCCATGCACCCCAGCCCATTATGGATCAGCATCCACTTATCAGAGAGAACATTTGGCCTTTGGATTTTTGGATTGGCTTACTTCACTTAGCATAATATTCCCCAAATCCATCCATTTACCTGAAAATACCATAACTTTGTTCTATTTTAATGCTGAGTAATATTCCATTTGGGTATATATACTACAGCTTTTTTTATCCATTCATCTATTGAAGGGCATCTAGGTTGGTTCCACAGTTTAGCTATTGTGAATTGAGCTGCTATAAACATTGATATGGCTGCAGCACTATAGAATGCTTATTTTAAGTCCTTCAGGTAAAGACTGGGGAGTGGGATAGCTGGATTAAATGGTGATTCCATTCCAAGTTTTCTAAGGAATTTCCATATTGCTTTCCATAGCAGTTGCACCAATTTGCAGTGCCACCCAGCAATGTATGAGTGTACCTGTTTCCCCACATCCTCACTGACACTTATTATTGTATTCTTGATAACTGCCATTCTGACTGGAGTGAGATGAAATCTTAGAGTAGTTTTGATTTGCATTTCTCTAATTACTAGAGATATTAAACATTTTTTCATATATTTGTTGATGGATTGCCTATCTTCTTCTGAGAAGTGTCTATTCAGCCCCTTAGCCCATTTATTGATTGGGTTATTTATTTATTTATTTATTGGTGTTACATTTTTTAGTTCTTTATATGTCCCAGAAATTAGTGCTCTATCTGATGTGCATGTAGTAAAGATTTTCTCCCAATCTGTAGGCTCTCTCTTCACATTATTGATTGTTTTCTTTGCTGAGAAGAAGCTTTTTAGTTTGAATCCATCCCATTTATTAATTCTTGATTTTATTTCTTGTGCTTTAGGAGTCTGGTTAAGGAAGTCAGGACCTAATCCAACATGAAGAAGATTTGGGCCTACTTTTTCTCCTATTGGATAGGAAGAGTTAATATTGTCAAAATGGCCATACTACCAAAAGCATTATACAGATTTAATGCAATTCCAATTAAAATTCCAACAACATTCCTCATAGAAATAGAAAAAGCAATCATGAAATTCATTTGGAAAAATAGGAGACCCAGAATAGCCAAAGCAATCCTTAGCAAGAAGAGTGAGGCAGGAGGCATCACAATACCAGACCTTAAACTATACTACAGAGCTATAGTAACAAAAACGGCATGGTATTGGCACCAAAATATACATGTAGATCAATGGTACAGAATATAAGACACAGGGGCACACCCACATAAATACAGTTATCTCATACTAGACAAAGGCACCAAAAACATACACTGGTGAAGAGATAGTTTCTTCAACAAATGGTGCTAGGAAAACTTGGTATTCATATGCAGCAAAATTAAACCACTATCTCTCACCATGCACAGAATTCAACTCAAAGTGGATCAAGGACCTGTGAATTAGACCAGAGACCCAATTCCTTCTCTTTGATCAAGTTTCCTTTTAGGCAAGGAAGAAGGAAGGAATCATATACAGAGAGATATGTTAAGATCAATGGTTCTCGAATTCTTTTTTTTCTAAGACCTGTGTCTCCTGTTCTAGGCCCTATATCCAGGATTCTTAAATTCATCAACAACAAAATGTGCACTATTATTCTGAACTGCTGAGGTTTTAAGAGGTAAATGAATATTTCTACTAAGTAGAATATTTCTACTAGGTAGAGGGCTCTGACATCGCTCTCTTCTTTTTCTCAAGTCTCTTTCTCATGGTGGGTCTAGGCAAAGGTGGGAAATGTGGAAGGTCTGTGGTGTATTGCCAGGATGTAGGCCTGGATAGTGACCCATGGGGAGGGAGGGCTGTGTTAATAGTAGCCATGACACAGGCAGGAGGCAAGGCTAAATGCTCCTGAGGTTCATGCTATTCAGTTCCAATGTCCTGGAAACTTTCTGTCCCCAGCTTAGGTCATGTCCTGCAATCCAACATGCACTGTGAAGAGCACTAGAAGAGCCCTGATTGTAAAGGAATGGAGGAGGCCATGACCACAGCAAGTGACAGAAGAACTCAACCATCTCTTTCCATCTCTACAAAGGATTTATTAAAAATCTTTTATATGTTTATAGCCATGCCAATTAAAGTGGGGAATGATATGGTTCTCCACCTTTAAGGAGCTGACCATCTGATGGATACCAATTTGAGCATCCAAGAAAGATACTCATCTGAGTGGAATGGGTGCTGTATGTTAGTTGGAGACAGATGCAAAGACAGGAAGACGCTGAGTTGTTTTTTTCTGCATTTTGGAAAGCATAGAGGAATAGAGACCTATAGGACCCCACAGGCACTGGGGCTGTGATATTTTCACCAATATCCCCTACAGCTGTCCCCTCTCTGCTGCACTCCTAGATCTGGCCTCTTCCCCTGTGTATAAGGGTATCTCCATCCTGGATTATGGGACATCCTATCTCCAGTTCAATGCCCTATGTACATCATAAGCTCCTGATGTCCTTTTGGTTACTTAATCCCACAATTAAAGAGGGACTATGACTCAGGCAAGACCCTGAATTATCTTATTTTTGAGGGAAAAATGAAGTAACAAAGGAAAAATTTATGTCTCTCTTCCACCATCAAAAGTATAGATAAGCCAGCACAGATCTTTAAGATATTGAAAAATATCAAAAAAATTCAATGTACACCTCTTTCCCTAAAAGGGTCTTAGACAAGTGAAAACTCTAGAAATAAACAAACCAATAAGAACAGATTTCAATAAACATTGGAAGGGACCACTGAGTCATTGATGTGTTGGTCGTATACACTGGATTTTCTGAACAACCTCCATTTCAACATTTGGTCTCACTGTCAGATCCCATATCCCAATTTTCAGTTTAGAAAAGTCATTATGGTTGTATCCAAAGAGTCAAACAGATGATAAGAGAGGTCCTTTGTTTTATTTAGCAGCTTGAGAGTCTCAAAGGAGAGAAGGGGGAAGATGAAGGAGAGAGGGCTCAGGAAGGGCAGGGGAGGCCAGCAAAGGCTTCATGGAGGAGAAGGGGATGTCAGTCACACCTGACAAGCTCGTCTGGCTCTACCAAGGGTTGGCCTCCTGACTGCCTCACCTTCACTCTTACTATTGTCTTTTCTCAAGTCTGCTCCACTTAGGTCCTTCCTCTGCCCTTGTGTGGCACAGTATCCCAACATCTATAATTCATCATAGCAGATGTGTGCAGGGCCAGAAGGGAGTAGAGAGGGTGAGACTGTAGGTAATCCCCCTCCACAACCCCACCCCAGTCACCTTTAAAGCAGCCCAGCATTTGCCTAGGGGCCCTCTGTGCAATATGTCCCTCCCACACCTCCACAAAGCCCTGGGACTCTGGCTTACAATGTGGCACCAAGATCTGGCAGCAAGCTGCCCCACCAAAAGTGCCAGCTGCTCTCTGGTTTTCAGCAGCTTGAGTCACTGCCAACAACAGGACCATTGTTTCTCAGGGTGATAAGAGCACAGACTCAACACATAATCACCAAGTTCCTAAAATGGTCTAGATACAGGCAATCCAACAACAAACCACAGAAGGTCTTTGCCATTGGGGAGTTGATAATCCACCAAAGGAAACAAATGAGTAACAATAAGGTAGCATGCAGAGGCTAGCTGCTCTGCAGGCACTTCCTCCTGGGGGCCATTGGTCGAAGTGAGCCAGCTGCCCACTGGCCATATCACTCCACCATGGAGGACAAGTCTTTCCCAATAATTCTACTTGCTATTTATCCAACTTTAAAAGCCTTCCTCAAAAACATCACTTGTAGGAAACCTACACCAGTGAAGCACATTCCATGCTAGGTCTGTGTGTCCCTCTGAATATGTGGGACATGGCATGCCACCACCATCTGCAGATTTTTTCAGGGCCTCCTTCCTATGTGCCAACTGACTCCCATTCTGACCATGACTCACCTGAGAATAGGTCCATACTGTTACTCGTGTTCATCCCTCTGGAGATCCCACAGAGGCCAGTATTCAAACAGTGGTTCAGAGCAAAGGTTTTGGAGCTGAGGACTCTGGTTGCAGACACTGGCTCTATTATTTGTTAGTATTTGTCAGGGAGATTCAGGTACATTACCATTTTGGTGAGTTTAATTTTTTCCTGTATACAAGGTCCATAATTAGTTTACTGCCAAAGATGATATAAGGGTGTTAGACGATAATATTGGTAAAAACTTCAATTCTGAGTGAGACACATAGTAGGTTCTCAGGAAGGTTTTCTTTTTTGCTACCAGATCTACACACAGTGGAGACTCATGTGACTGCCATAATATAGGTAAAAACTTCAATTCTGAGTGAGACACATAGTAGGTTCTCAGGAAGGTTTTTTTTTGCTACCAGATCTACACACAGTGGAGACTCATGTGACTGCCATTTCCTGTGTTACCTTGGCTTGATTATAAGGAGCAAGTCCTCTCCATTCCTGGTCAGGCCAATAGAAGGAGAGACAAAGAAGGCTCCAGTATTCACTGAGCTATCCTGGAGGAGGGCCTGGCACAGTAAGTCTCAGAGGGCTGCTTCTAATCTTAGCCATTTAGAAGAAAACTGAGGGAGAGTGACAAGACAGAGTATTGGGTGTGGTGGTGCATGCCTGTAATCCCAGCAACTCTGGAGGCTGAGGCAGAAGGGTCCCAAGTGTGAAGCCAGCCTCAGCAACTTAACAAGGCCCTAAGGAACTTAGCGAGATCCTGTCTCAAAATAAAAAATAAAAAAGGGCTGGGGATGTGGCTCAGAGGTAAAGAGTTCCTGGGTTCAATCCCTGGTACGAGAGAGAGAGAGGGTGGGGGGGGACAGATTGGGGAAAGTGGGGAAGAAGGAATGGGAAGACAAGGTTGCAAAACAGATGCCCTCTCCCTTTCAGATGAAGTCCTTTCCTTTACTCCCAGCCCCTATCCCACCCCCACCTAACTAGAATACAGATGAGAAGCCATAGGCGCAACCAATGGTGAGACAGGACAACTGCTAGCTTTTTCCAACAGAGTGGCAATGGCAGCCTTCTCTCACTGGCCTGGCTTCTGGAAACAGCATCTCTGCCCACAGAGGAGTTGGCCGTTTTCCCAGTCCTTTGGTTGGAGCAGCACTCCCCTCAAGTGGCAGAAGAGATTATTCTGTGGAGACTGGCTTCTCCCCACCCTAAAAAGGGACAGCTTTGGTGTCTGGCAGCAGACACACTTAGCAAGCAAGTGAGTGAACTCCCCCAGGAGCAGGTGGTCAGGATAGCTCTGTGGGATGGTGAGGTTCCACTTCTTCTCTTTTTCCTGAGCCTTCCACAGCCTTCCCCACAGCATCCCTCAAAAATAGAAAGCACAGTTCTTCTCACAAGCCATTAGTCAAACCTGTTGACCCCTACAGGACCACTACTTACATCACCTGCCAAGAAACATCTTTCTTATATTCCATCTCCGTGTGGTACTAACTTGGTCCCCCTAAACAGGAATGTCCAAAATTTTCTTTTTGGACTTCCATCTCTAAAATTCCTGTTTTCCCTTTTCTTTCCTAAATATTTATTAAGCCCTTCCTACGTAGTAGATTAATAGACACATTAGATAGAGTTCTTTGAAGGTGAGCACACAAGCTCATGCCATTGAACAGTATAGCTATAGTCAATTATTAGTAGAAATAAAATAAAAACACATTTAAGCACCAGAGATGTACAGAGGAGAAGCGATTGATCGATCCTGTTGAAGGCCCAGAGACATCTTAATAAAAAACTGAGGTCCTTTACATCAGAGACGTTTATACTATCCCTCCTGTGGGTTCTTTGGGAAGCAAATTCTTTGCTTGTCTTTATCACCAAAGCCTGACCACAGAAAGCCCTCCTGACATTGCCAGCTGCTCTTTGGGCAGGCTGGGTTGTTGTTAGTGGTGTAGGAACACCATTTTCCTAGGGATTTATACTATCCATCCCATAAAAACTCCTTATCTCCTGTCCTTGTGCAAACAATGGCAACTCCATTACCCCACTTTGTTGCCTAGGCCTTTATTCACACCTGCCAACCCCCACTTTGTGTGTCTGAAAATGTGAGTGCTGTGCAGAAATGTTCTTGACAGCACAGGCAAAAGATCCACGTTCTAGCAGAGGAGGCTCAAGGCACACGTGGGTGTGCATTCACACTCCCACGGATGGAGGGAAAGCAATAGGTGCACAATTGCATGGAGGAGAAAGTGAAGGAAAAGAGGGAAGCCACCTAGAAAAAACTGAAAAATATCTTAACCAACTGAGTTAAGTCTTTGGTATGTCATGGACAGGACAGTTGAGAAACACTGGTTTAACCAACTGGATTGCACTAGGCTACCAAATAATTGGATAAGGCACTATCTCTACCTATGAGACTTGCACGTTTCCTGTTAGACACTCTTTAATCATTTGCCTTTTACACTGAAGGATAAAAGGATCTTCCCTGTTCACTACTTCCTATGGCTGCCTGAGAACAGTTATTAAATAAGTACGAATGATCTTGAGTTCTTATATCCCATTGAATATGGAACAGAAGGAAGTAACGGTACAGCTGCCCACTGAGACCACCCTAAAGGCACGATTTTTGAGACCCTGGGATATACTTCCAATGAAACATGTGCAATTGCCTTGCTTAACAAACTCTGGATGGGGTTGGTATGCATCAGTCTTGGGCTGCTGGTCAGGTAGGGTCCTGCATGGAGGCCAGGGACATCCAGTCCCTCTTGCATGTTATGGATGCTGTGGCTGTATGCCAAACGCTAGCAGCATGCAAGGTCCTGTGCACAAGGCCCTGTTTTCCAAGAACTTGGAGTGCTGCACAAATACCCAACATCTGTGAATTTCTACAGCACCTTTCTCCAAGGAATTCAATACACTTACAGACATGATCTCATTCATCCTTTCATTCCCTCTGAGGCAGGGAGGGAACCAGCATGATTACCTCTGTTAAACATGTGGGGGAACAAGACACAGAGATGGAGAGAAACCTTCTTGAGAATACACAGCAAGCATCGGATTGCTGATAAGAAACACGGAAGGTCTTTCTGGCCTAATACGTCATATCTATTCTCTCTCCTGGCTTTGCTTTGACATGGTCTTGAGAGTTAAAAGCACTAAAGGAAGGTACATATTACAAGCACTGTTGTACTATCATCATGAAAATCTGGTAAAATCCAACAAGACTACTAAAAAATAGCATTAGTCATTACTCCAATCCCTATTCCTCTTCCAGATTCCTATTCCAATGATTAGGACCTTGTGGGGGAACAGAAATGAAGAATAAAATGAAACCCAGAAACAACTGTGGTGGGGAAGGTGCCAAAACTTGACCTCGAATCAGAGCCTGAGCAGTGGGGCTGGCCCATTAATTTTCTTGGGGAGTGGGGATGGCTTTGGAACATGCGATGCTTTGGGAAATTAATAAAGGAAAGGAAGCCTGGACTGAATGGAAGCCCAAGGGTCAAAGACCAGCTGAGTGCTGCAAGAGGCCTGGAGCAAAGACAAGCTCACAGAGAGGACCACTCACCCTTCTCTGCTTCAGAGGGCTTTCTTAATTAGTTCAAAACCATGGCTATAACCATCACAAAGGATTTTCTTCCAGCCAGGCTTTAATGCCCCAGTTGTCTCTAAACAAAGGCTTGACTCCTGCTCTCCCTTTCAAGGGAGGCTTAGAATACAGACTAATCCTATCTGCTTCTACTCAAATCTTTGGGAGCTGGGTATAAAGGGCTAAACCCCAAAAGGTGAACATCTCAATCAGACATGCTGCTTTATTCAAACATAAGGAACAACCACAGTTTAATCCAGATTTGCTTATTACTCTGCAAACAGGTCAAAGTGTAATGAAGTCTGAACAGCACCCAGCTCATCCACATCTGGCATCCTCTAACTCCATCCTTGTTCCTTCACTAAGGTGAAAACTCTGACCCATAGAGTGACCCTCCATTGTCAAAGATTTTCAAATGCCAAGGAATGCTCTACCTCCTGCCTGACATGTTCCAGAATGGTCCACATACCACTCTCCTTTGTTTTTTTCCCTCTATTCTGTACAAGTCTTCCCTGACCAAGGTCTTGGCCAAGGTGATCTGGTCTCTCTGGGTGTGAAATAGAGATGGTAGGAAGAATGAGGAAAGAAAAGGGAAGGTGGCAGGGTGAACTGATTAGGAAGGTGGCAGGGTGAACTGATTAATGACAAGTTTCAGAAGATTTGTGGAGGAAAACAAATCACAAGGTTATTAAAGGGGCAAATGGAGTGGGAAAAAAACCCAGGGAATTTCAAGAATAATAGAAAAAGGGAGACAGGGGTAACTTAAGGTGAGCAAGGTAACTTAAGGTGAGTATATACTTGAGGGAGAATGTCATTCGGAGAGCAGAATTTTTGACCTGACTAGGCAGAGGCCAGATAGGGACAAGGAAACATTGAGGAGTCAAAATTATAAATGCAAAAGAAAAGTGATTATTTTAGAGTAAAAGCCCAGGAGTAGACAAGGAGAGATGAGGTCAATCACACAGAGATCACAGAGATAGTCTTTTCCGTAGAGGTGAGGATTGGGTTCGTTTAAGTGTCCTCTTGGTAGGACCTGAGGTCTGATGCTCCAAATACAGGCCTGGCCTCTCAGCTCCTCACTAGGTGTGATCACTATGCTCACCAATGGTGACCAAGGCCCTGCTTCTGAACCCTCACTGCTGCTGCTCCCTCTCTTCACTGTCTCTTACCTTTCCTTCCAAAGTCACCTGGGATTTCTGAGTTCAGCTGCCTCTCCTCAAAGATCTGCTTGCCCTTAATCCCAAATGAATGAAGACTCCTGCAAGGGGCACCTGTGGCAATGGGTAGGTTTAAGTAATGACCATCTTACCATGGTCTTCTATCTTCCTTGTGGCTCAGCTTAGGATGTGACCTGTTTTGTCCACAGCCCAGTGTCTGGCTCCTACTATGCACTTGAGCAATGGTTGTTGAACTTAAGCCTATTTTACATTCTTCTTTCCTTCTCTGAAAACCTAAGGGGGAGTGATTTTCCCAAAGTAAAGGAACAAAAATATTTCTTGTGCAAGCTGCTGGCATGAGACAAACTTCTACAGTAACTTCCCAATGTAGGCCATGTAAGGTTAGCTGTGATGAGTAAGTCTCAGACCACTTACAGAAATCAACTCTCTGTAGACCTTGTACAGCCACACACAGCAGGGCAAAGTCAATTCTAAAGTAACTCAAGAAGATTTTTGCTCTGAGGATCAATTGACTGACTGCCTGAACTTGGTAATGAAGTCATCCCTTAAAATAGGCCTCCTCAACAGAACTTACAGGATTGATGGAGACACTGATACACTGAGAAGAAAGTGACAGGGGTCTCAAAAACTAGTCTCAATCTACTAAAGTCATCATCTAAACCCATGGCTTAGATCCACCCACCTCTGATCCTCAATATTATCTCACTCAGGATTCCCCTGAAGCATCATGCTCTTAATAAAATAAAAGTCAAGTAAGAGTGGGTGCTCTGAAATTAGAGAATCTTTAGTTGCTGCTGACTTTGGATCTCCAGGAGGAAAACAAGGCAGCCAAAGTTCTTGGCCAGCTTTATTAACATGACTTGGCCAGCTCCCTGGATTCCTGAAAGTCTACTTCCTCAGCAGGGTGAAACTCACTGTAGCTCTGTGCCTGGCTTATTCTAGCTCAAGCTGGTGCATCAGCCAAGTCACCCTAGGGCAAGAGTTCCAAAGTGTGGTTGTCCAGTGTTCCCTCCTGTCCCAGGGAGATTTGAAGCATTCCAAATATCACCTGGCCTCGTGACTGCTTAATGAGAACACACAGGCTGGGGCTGAAACGGAGTGTACCCACTGAAGGAAAGGGACAAAGGGAGGTCCTTTACTCCAGGTCTCAAATGACTCACAGGCTCAGGAAGAATCACCTGCTTTTCTATACAAATCACTCCACCCTGGGCATAATAACAGAAGCCTCATGAAAGTCAGATAGATAAAAAATAATTTTATAAATTCAGACTGCTGGTATTTATTTATTGAATACCCTACTAAATTCTCTGCACTGCCCCACACAGGCAGTCATATGGCATTGAGAAGTCTGACAGAGTCGCTGTCTTACAGGATCTTACATACTCAAAGACAGATAATAAAGAGATAAGTAAATAAATAAGACCACTTTATGTCTTAACAGGTTATAGGGCAAAATGGATAGACTAAGGCCAGAGCATGACTATATCCAGGGCTAGAGAAGTACTTTCTGGGAGCATGATAAGTTGAGAGCAGAATGAGGAAGAGGTAGCCCAAAGCAACACTGAGATGGAACCTTCCAGAAGAAATGGCAAGTAAAAGATCTTGGGATGCTTATAAACTGAAGGATAGAAAAAAAGAGTGAATAAGGGAAAGCATGAAGGAGAGAGAGACGGAAGTGGAACCTTATGGGACGTTGTATGTCGTGATGGGGAAACCTCTAGCGGGTGTTAAGTGGGTGAGTGGTATGGTCTGATTTACACTTCAGAAATCTCACTCCACCTAATGCATGGAGACT
>PVHX01019459.1:19402-34590 GCA_004024805.1 Geosciurus inauris
CACTAAATTATCCTGAATGCGGGGCGGGGGGGGGGGGGAACCCAGCCCTCACTGAGACAGCTGTGGGCCCTGCCTGCCAGAGGTTCCCACCACAGTGGGGAAGTCAGATCCACCACAGGATGGAGACGGCCCAGCCCAGAGTTACAACCAAACTATATAAGGGAGGCACAGACAGGTGGGTCGGCCTGGATGGGAGGCAAAGGGTCTTGCAGGAGCTAAGAATGGGTTCTTGCCGGGAGTTAGGCATAGCTTCCTGGAGGAGGTATTAATGAGGCAAAAAGGCAGCTGACAGTATTCAGTCTGTGCAAAACTGTTGTAGTAACTCAACTCTCAGCATGTCCTGGGTACCTCCCCAGGCAGTCTCTGGGCTGGAAGCAGGGGATTTGATGGAAAGCAAATAGATACCCAGCGCTAGGGGTGTAGCTCAGTGGCAGAGCCCTTGCCTGGCATGCAAGAAGCCCTGGGTTCCACCTCCAGCTCCACAAAACCAGTGAAAAAGAAACAAAGCCCAATACTGAGTTCCTGGTCCCATGATGCTCCTGTCTGGCTTAGCAAACTGACAACAAACTCATAACAGCTAACATTTATGGGCATGAGCATTTACAATGTGCCAGGCAGTGTTTTAAACAGTTTGCACATACTTTCTCATTTGATGGAGGGGTCTGTCAGGAGCCCCCTTTTTTAGATGAGACAACGGAGGCCCAGAACAGTTGAATCTCCCCCAGCTGGTGTGTGGGTGGGCTGGTGCTGAGGTGGCTGCTCTGGTCCATGCTCTCACTCACTCTTAATACCAACTCACAAATAACCGTAGCCCTCATTCCTAAATTAGGACTGCGACAAGAGCCAAGTCGTTGCAGGAACACATGGTGCAGTCTAGGAGGCTTCTGAGGGAGGGACATCCCAGAGTGGGTGGGAAGGTGTCCTCGGCCCAATATGAGCAGGAGAGGTGCCCACTGGTGCCCACCCTACCCCCACAGGCCTCCTACCTTGGTCTTGTCATCCACCACTCGGAGTCCATCTGCTGACACCCACAGGACAGACTTCACAGACTTCCGGCCCATCTGGGGTGTGGTAGGGGACAGAGGAGCCTGGTTAGGGCTGCCTCTTCCCGTCAGGCCTGTCCCCCTCCCTGGCTCCAGCCCCTCACTCACTGCCTTCAGCTTCTTCACAGCATCTTCACACACGTGCATCCCCCGGGACTCCTCCACCTCCACGTGGCCCAGGTACTTGGGTGGGGGATGGGAGAACATGAGATAAGCACAGTAATCAATAATTCCCAGGATTCGCTGAGCATCTGCCACACATCAGGCAATGTTCTAAGCACATGACACACATTAATTCATTTACTCTGCACCTCAACTCTGCAAGGCGGACATCCTATTCCTAGTCCAGATATGCAGACGAGAAACTGCAGCACCTTGTATGGTTATGGTTCCTGTCCTGCTGCGTCCCTGGGCCTGAGTGTCAGTATTTGCATCTCTGTGCCTGAGGATGTCAGGCTGCTGGCCTCTGGCCTGTCAGGCTTCTCTGCTCATCCCACCCCAGGTAGAAAGAGCCTGGGCCAGTGCCCCCTCGCCCTGCTATGACTGATGGGAGGCAGGGCACACATGTCCCAGTACCTCCGCAGCAGGTGGGGCGACTGCTTCTCAGGTTCCCCAGGGGCTTAAGTTCAGCTCCTCAGGGTGGTCTAGCAGTGTGCTAATTCCAGTGATTTGGCAGACCAAGGCAGGAGGTTCACAAGTTCGAGGCTAGCCTTGGCAATTTAGCAAGACCCTGTCTCGAAATATAAAAAGGGCTGAGGGTGGATGGAGGTCAGTGGTAGAATGCCCCTAGGTTCAACCCCAGTGCCTGGTGGGAAGGAGGAAGCTGAGTTGCCCCAGCTACAGTTCAGTAGCACAGCTTTTATTGGCTGCCTTCCCTCCCTCCCTCCCTCCCACCAGCACTTCCTGCACCTCCCAGATGAACCCCTCACATTCAGGGCCTGCTTCTGGGGAAAAGAAAATCAGGCAAAAGAGAAAGATATCAATGCCCAGCCAGGAAGGGGCTGAGCTCCACAGCCTATGCCCTGAATCTTGCTGTCTCCCTTGCAAAGTGTAAAGGACTGTGGCTCTCTAAACCAAAAGTTCCTTAACGGCAGGGAGCTTTGGAAATGCCACACAATTGTGACATTCTAGTAGTAGAGGTTACTCCTCTGGAAATTGTGAGTCCCCACTGAATAGGATGACCCCTGGCAGGAGGTCCTGGCTTTTAATACCAATTTCGAAGGATCTAGGATCCCACTCAGGTGGGCTCCACTGTTAATTGAGAAAGTAAAGTCTCGGGCTCATAGCACAGGTGCCTAGGTGATCTTGCTCAGAACCCCAGGATACACATGCGTGCAGCAGGCCCGGCCCCTCGTCATGCCCCGCCCACTCACCCTAACTGGGAAGCTACACGTTCCCTTGCGCACCGCGTCCTCATCTGCCTGCCACTGGTGCGGGCGCGATGCCTCAGGAACGTAGGCTGGCTTCCTCCGCCGCAGGCTCTGCCGTAACTTGTTCATGGTGCCTGCCCCGTCTAGTGACATGGGGCAGCGGTATGGGTCAAGGAAGGATGTTAGAACGTAAATAGGATCAGATAACATAGAGTGAGGTTAAGGGGCTAGGGGATAACTGGGTTGAAGGACACGGCATTTAGGGGACATGTAACCAGCAGCGCCAGTCAGGGGACTTGAGACAGGCACGAGGAATTTGAGAGTTGCCCAATAGGGGTTCAAAAATGTGGGACTAGCCGGGCGCGGGGCCGGGGCGTGGTGGCTCACGCCTGTAATCCCAGCATTTAGGAAGGCTGTGACAGGAGAATCACGAGTTCAAAGTCAGTCTCAGCAAAGTCGAGGCACTAAGCAACTCAGTGAGACCCTGTTTCTACATAAAATAAAAAGTAGGGCTGGGGGTGTGGCTCAGTAGTCGAGTGCCCCTGAGTTCAATCCCCGGTACCAAAAAAAATTATAATAATAATTTTTAAAAAAGTGAGACTGGGCATAGAGGTCTGGGGAAGGGGTTTGGGGGTCACAGACTTGGGGGTTTGGAGTTTGGAAATGTGACTAACATGAGGTTCCAAACAACGGGAGGTCAAGACATTGGAGAGCATGGGAGTTAGAGGGCATAGGGGTCAGGGGCCACAGGGTCCTGAGTTTTAGGGTCAGGCAATGGGGTGATCAGAGGGCTTGGGGGTGGGGTTGCATGGGTCAGGGGTGCAAGAGTCAGTCGTGGGAGATGTGGGAGCCTGGAGGCTCAGAAGGTCCAGGGCTGTGAGTAAGGAGACGGGGGCCGTCTGTGTACCTCTGAGACACAGCTCCTCTTCGGCAACTGTGTCAAGATGAGGCAAGGCCTCTCGGGTGGTGTGTGCCTGCAACAGTCAGAGGTAAGACTAGGGGTGGGGGAGCGGTGACCAGGGTGGAGGTGGCCAGCTGCTGGGACAGTCTTCACTGACTGATAAGCCATTCTGTCAGTTCCAGGAGGAGGGTGAGGGGACACCCAGGACTGGAAACACCAACGGCAGATGGGGACTCTGAATGCATATGACAGCAAGTGTATGTTGTATCCAGAAATGGTGTCCATGAGCGTGTCTGTATCTGCACCTGCAACCACTACCTGCGAGTGTGTGTACAGAAGGATCCATGTCCGAGGATGGGTGTTTATGAATGTGTGTGTGTCTGTGAATACTGTCTGTGAGGGGTTCTGTATCCAATGGTTGGTTCTATTGTCCTTGACAACTATAGCTTCTGAATATGGGTTTGTGACTGTTATTTACAGACTGTGCTGATTTCTAAGAGAACAGTGGTTGTTGATGAGACTGTATGGCCGTGGCTGTGGTTTGTGAGAGTGTATTAGAATATGTGGCTGTTGTCTTAGAGAGTGTGGGTACATGAGTGTTGTTCTAAGAGTGTGTCTGTAATTCAATGGTGCTTTTGTGAAGGTGTGCACGAACACTTTTGAGACTGAGTTCACAACTTAGTTGTGACTGTTGTCCATGAGAGTGCTGAGTGTTGTTTGTGAGACTGTGTGCCTAAGTGTAGCTTTTTTGGAGAGCCTGGGTCCATTAGTCCTATTTGTGAGGCTGTGTCTCCAAAAGTGTTTGTAGCTGTTGTCTATAAGATGTGGGTCTGTGTGTATTTTCTGGGGGACTGTTTCCATGTACATCTCTGAAGAGTATGCAGCTGACAAGTGCCTGTGGCTGCCTGTGAGTCTTGGTGTTGCCTGGGGATGTGTGTGCAGAACTATCCACATGAACACGTGTCTGCATGCTAATGTGAACGAAGAGGTCCCTAAGGTCCCTAAGCACATCTTCAGGTGTGCCTGTCACTGTGTTAATGTGTTTGTGGATTTGAAGAAATCATCACCAGTGTGTGTGTCTCTATACCCATGGACATGTGAGTCTGTGACTGTGATCCTGTACACACTCACAGTGAGTGTAAGGATGCCAGTGGGTGTATGTGAGAGAGTTTAGGGCTGTATGTCTGTGACGGGGGCTTTGATGGTCACTGAGCATTCAGGGGTGATGTTTGAAGGTGTCCACTCACAAATGCAAATTAAGCCTGTGACTGTAGGGATAGTTTTTCTGGTTGTGCCAGGTTGACCCGGGAACTACCCAGTCCCTGCCCTTTCCCAAGCTGGGCACTCACCTGACTCCGTCCTGAACGTTTCAGGGGGCCCCAGGGCCCCACAGGGGGCTGGGGGCAAATGCTGCTCAGGCCTCCTGGGTCCTCCCTGCCCAAGGGAGAGAGGAGAAGGTGAGAAGTTTTTTGGAGTGGGGTTCACTCCCCTTCTCACCCCCCCCCTTGGACTTCAGCCAACCCCCTCCATCTCAGGCTCCCTGGTGAGAGCCCTGGTTGTCATGGCAACCGTTACCAGGGAGATCAGCCACCTGGTTCTAAGGGCCCAGGAATGAGTAGGTGGGCACTGTTGGGGATGTGCTGGCCTCAGGAGGCCCTTGATACCCAAGGGGATGGTGTTGGGGGAGTGGCTTTGTCCTAGACACATATCTAGGGCTATGCACAAACATATAGTCACACATATGCAGCCAACTCATGTCTACAGTTGTCCTTACCACCTGGTCACAGCTCTGTACATTCAGTTACACGCAGACATCATTCATCACAGCTACACACCTCCGGTCACAGAGATAAACCATAACAGTCATGGCCACAGACAGCTGCCACTGTGAACATCTGGTCACATTCACAGACACATATAGCTCTACCCTGGACACTCATCTACATATGTGGTGATGGACCCCACCACAGACACTGGGTCACACTAGTGACTGACATTGGTCACTCCTATTTTCTCAGCCACGTACAAAGAGCTAGGCCTAGGCACACCCACGAGAGAGACACATGTACAACCACACCCAGTGACAGTTGTGTTTCCTCAGGCACTCACTTAAGAAACGCACATCACAGGCCCCCCACAGAATCACACCCAGCCAGAGTTCACTCATTTGGTCACCTGGAAGTATTCAGTCACACACTGACACCATCACAGCCATGCACACTGTCCCTCCCCACTGCTGCACAGTGACATCTGAGTGTACAGAAACAGGCTGATGCACATTTGATAGTGCAAAGCCCACACACAGTCCCATACAGCCACAGCTGCACACGGACACTCAGACACTACCGTGTCCATCACACCAACACACCTTGTTTTTGTCATATCCACTCTTGGATGCTCACACTTAGTCACAGTATCTGTCAGTCTTCTATGATGGCCACTCTCATACAATGGTCCTCTCTACATAACCACACACTGAGATAATGATGGCTACAGCCAGTGCATTACAGAGAAACAGGCACACACATGCAAGGCACAGCATGAGACCACCCAAAGACAAATATCACCAAGGACGGCCACCCTCAGACATGGCCACACACATTCCAGAAATGGTGGTGTATGCATAGTATCCAAGTTACTCAGCCATCTGTCATGGTCAGTGTCCCACACATAGCTGTACCATGTCGCATCATCATAAACAGTCTCTCTTCATGCAGACACATGTCGACAAGTATGTGGCCATATAATTATAGCACCATGAGAACAGGCGTACAGAGTCACAGCCTCAACTATACATACAATTTATCACACATAGGGACAAGAACACAGTTCCAATTTCCTATATCACAAGTACACAGTTGAGTGTATACAGAGAAATGCAGTGACCCAGACATGCATTTGTAAGTGGCTTTACATAAAAGTCACGGTTCTTAACAGAGCCATGTACACAGTCAGGGTCCAGTTGCCAAACCACAGACTCAAACATAGGTAATGCATGTGTATACACACATACACATGCAGCTACAGACACAAATACTCTCACAGACTAGGACAGAGACACAAGCACATAGTCACCTGGGGTCACAGACATACAGGTTATGCACATAGAGGAAAACAAGCCACAGTCACATACACACCCACTGAACATCTACATCTACGCAGGTATCTGGCACCAGCATACACAGACACATCCATAGCTTGAGTCATACACAATTAAATGACCCTTCATAATAGCCTGTGTTTTAGACACCAAGTCAAATACATAATCAAAATCACATATGCAAGACTGTAAGTACACAGTTTTACACACACAGATGTAGTCATCAGTACTACCTCAGTCACTCAGACATGGCTAGGAAGACACAACCACTGTCACACACAGTGCCATCACACAATCTTAGTCACACAGGCACAATGCAACTTCAGATACACGGCAGTCACACACGTAGTAGTGTGTTCCATATGTATATAAAATCAGTTATAGGCCTAACCATAACATTCTCAGTCACTGGAAGAGTCACACATGGACATGGGGTCATAGATACAACTCCACTTACACAGTCACAACTCCACCCACCTCTTCAGTCAGTCACATGTATGCCCAACCCAAGACTCAATACATATGCTGTCACATACCAAGGCACACAAACACAGAGTCACAAAAGACATAACCACAGCCACAACCCCACAATCACAACCATGCATCCACCCAAACATCAACAGACTAAAAAGTAGAGGATTTTGCACAGTGAACCGTTGTGAGTCACACAAATACTGGGGTCACATACAGACACCACTACATACAACCACAAGCATACAGACATACGACGCTGATTCTTCAGTCACCAGCTACAGCGCATGCACACACATAGCCACAGTCACACAAACATGGGGTCACACTTCTAGCCACCTCCCCATCCCTTGCTTCTCCCCTTTCCCCCAGGTACCACACACAAAGCCGCCCTCACCACCGCAGAAGCTGCAGACAGACAGGGTTGCACCATGTCCCTGGGGAGCCGCCCCCAGCCCAGCCTGAATCCTTGGAGCTTGGGGGGCCAGGTCTGGGAGGGGGAGGCTGTGCATTGTCTGCAGGTGGGGCCTCTCTTGGACAGCTAGCTGGGCAGCCTTAGGGACAAAGGGGATGGCCTAGGGGACCTGTGTCCTGAGACTCTTGTTCAAGTGGGGGTGGGAAGACGCCTGAAATTCTCCTTATTTTATTCAGGGTGAGGTGGGGTGGCGTCCCAGGCACAGGGACCTTGTTTTGAGAAGGGGATGTGCCGGGATGCTGTCCAAGTACTGGGAGGAGTCCGTGCCCAGGAAGCCTCTGAGGGCAGTGGGGCAGTCTGTGCTTGGAATCCCCCAGGCCGTGGCTTGGTGGGGAAGCCAAGGAAACCAGGGACCCCATCCTCAAGACCTTGCTTGGCCGGTGGCTGTGCTCAGAGACCCCCTCTGGCAAGGTGGGGTAGGGATTGTGTCTGGAATGGCCTCCTGGAGGTTTTGGGTTGATATGAGGGCGGTATCCCAGACTCCGACCCCAAAACCTTGCCTAGGGAGTTGTACCTAGATTCTTGGTACCCCTGCCCTTGATTTGGGGTGATGTGTGTCCAGAATCCCCATTTTCACAGCCTCGCCCAAAGACAGCCTGTGCCCGAGACCCCCGTCTTCCAGGGTTTGGTTTGGTGGGGTTCTGTTCTTAAACCCCCACCCAGGATCACCCTCTCTAGCCTTGGCATCCTCTCTCCATCCGGGCGCCGCGGCCGCCTCCCACCCTCCGCCACATCAGCAGCGGCGCCGCCCCCGACCCAAGCCCCCCTCGCCCGCCCTTCTCACGCTGGCCGCCGCGCTGCGGGACATCCAGGGCCCGGGCGCCCCCGCCTCCCGCGGCCCCAGCTGGGCCCGGCTTCCCCAGTGCTGCTGCTGCTGTGGCGGCGGCGGCAACGGCAGCTCGGTCTGACGCGGGCCCGGCCCGGGGTCGGGGGATGGTGCGGGATGCACGCGCGCGAGCCAGCTCGGCTCCCCGGAGGATTCCGTTCCGGGGGCGGGGAGCGTCCCTCCCGCCTCGGCCCCGCCCATTGGCCGGCCGCCTGCTGTATATGCAAAGAAGACCCCGCCCCACCCCACAGGCCACGCCTAAACTCAAACAACCCCGCCTTCTCCGGTGCAGCCACCGCCCCGCCACGCCCACTGGCCGGGCCCGGCTGAGCCGGCGTGAACCCCGCTGAGTCTTTCCCGCAGGTCGGTTTAGGCCTGGGTTCCCTTGCCTTCTGTGACCTCTGACTCAGATCCTCTTCAGTTCTGCGCCCGAAAGAATTGCTATAGGAGGCGCCTTGTCGCCCCCCCCCGTCCCCAAATCTTCTTGCTAACCCTATGATTCTCTCAACCCGGCGGGGGCGGGCAGAAGCGGTGACGAGGCACTTTTTGCTTGGAAGGGGAGGGGGAATGAACAGACCCCGGTGTCCTGGTGCGCAATCAGTTTGGCTTGCGAGGCGGGGGCGCTGAGCTGGGACCAGGGCGCGGTTTTGGCCGCTGCAGCGTCCCCACTTCCACCCCCACCCAGTGCGCTTGGCAAAGCAGCTGGCAGGGGCATTAGGGCCCATTAGCAAAGGCGAGGTTGGTGGAAGCAAGGGAGGGAGTCTGAAGCTGGGAGGCAAAGGGATGGTGTGTGTGTGTGTGTGTGTTGGGAGGGGCGCTTCTCAGCTGCCATAACCCTTTGAGCAGGTGGTCAGCACGTGTGGGGGTAGCGGGGAGAAGGAGGTTCCCAGCAACAGATGGCCTAGGCAGGGCTGGGGCTTTCAGACAAGGGTTTTTTTTGGGGGGGGGGGTGACCATCTGCACCTGGAGGCCGCCTGTGAGCTCCTCCCCCTCAAAGCAGAGAAAAGAGCTGGGGGAAGGGGAGGGCTGCTTTTATTTGGAGGGAATTTCACCCCCCCCTCCCACCCTTCAGTACACAGGCTGGGATGGGGAGAAGGCAGCTGGTGGAGGCGGGAGAGAGGCAAAGGTGAGGACAGCTCAACCTTCTCTCCACCACAGGATCCTGGGAGACTTGAGAGAGATGAAGGGCACCCCCTCTAGATGAGTCTGGATATCCACGAAGGCATGCAGGGGCCAAGGGCTCCCTCAGATGTTGGCAGAAATCAGTTAAAGGGTTCCCTGGCCTAGAGTTCCTGAAGGTGCAGTTCAGAATGGGGAAGAGCTATGAAGTTGGGAGTTCCCTAGCCCCAGGGTTCTGAAGTTCCTAGGCCAAGGAGTGGAGCTAGGCAAGACTAGGAAGCCCAAGGAGAGCTCCCCAGACCTGGATAGAGGGGAAAGGGATGGCCCACTATGGAGCTGGAATCACCAGATGGAGGCTGTCCTGGGGTCTGCAAAGAGGTCCCCTTTGGTCAGGAGGCTGCTGGCAATGGTTCTGCCTGGCGACTGGCCCAGTAGCGGTGGTAGGTGTCCTGGAAGAGGTCCCGGCAGGCAATGTGGGCATGGAGACGGGCACAGGCCAGAAAGGCCCCTGCCAGCTTGCGGTGCAGGGCATAGGTCTCTTCAGGTGGTGGGCGCAGCCGGTGCTGCAGCAGGACAGGGATGAGACCCTGTATGCGGCGGGCAGTGTCCCCAGCCCCAAAGTCATAGGGACCAGGGGCAGCAAAGGGCTCCCCCAAAATCATCACTGCCTCCACATGAGCGTCGGAGAATGCCTAGGGGTGGGGACAGCAGATGTACTTGAATGGACACCGTGCCCTCTGCTTACTTATGCCAGAAGAGACAAGCAACGTTAACTCCCTGCAGTCTCAGGTATAAATAAGCTCCCATCTCCCTCAAGAGTAATAAGCAGCTTCCACCCCTTTCAGAGCCCCAGTAGGCAGTATCCCGCTGTTACTGCTAAACGAACAGCCCTAGCCTCTTCTCAGAGCCTCCTAAACAAGCAGCTCTCCACTTTCTGCCCACTATTACCCATTAGCAGCAACCCCAGAACAGATAAGTGGTACCTGTTTTCCAGGGGTTCCTGAGTAGTCAGGCAGCTGCATCCTCCACTCTTCCTCAGACCCCTCAGTATAGATAGGCATTCCCCTAGAGTTGGCCAGTCCCCCTAGACATATACTCTCCATTCTCCCCAGAAGAGATAAATAAACCCAATCACCTTACACCATTCCTAATTCCTCAGTAGAGACAGGCTGATCCCTGTTACTTGTTCCCCAATAGACACCAACCCCCTCTACCTCCAGTGTCTCCCAACCTTGGTTTCGAAGCCTGTGAGGAATTTGAGGTCCTGGGATTTCTGCAGGACCTGGTCTCGGTTTCCTTCTGCTGCAGCCTTCACCACCTGGAGAAATGGGGGAAGGGCAGAAAACAAAGGCCAGTGGGGGATTGAGGGGGTTCTAGAGAAAAGGTATCACCTGCTTCAGCCTGGCCCCACCAGGATCCACTGCCTTCCTCACCTACCTGGGCCTGCCTTCTCACCTAAAAGCATCTTCCTCCACACTTTGCTGTTCTGTGTCTCCTTCAAGACTGTTCTAGAGCCTGGCAGGTAGTTGGTTAGGGGTTCTGCCCACCTGGCTGGGAGTGCAGAGCTGCCTGGAAGCCACCACAATGAAATGGCACAGGGGAAAGTGCCATGGGTCCAAATACAACTGGACAAGGATGTGACTGTGATTCCCAACTGTGTCCAAGGTTGCCA
This sequence comes from Geosciurus inauris, assembly GCA_004024805.1. Taxonomy (NCBI): domain Eukaryota; kingdom Metazoa; phylum Chordata; class Mammalia; order Rodentia; family Sciuridae; genus Geosciurus; species Geosciurus inauris. The sequence continues at coordinate 30,380 of PVHX01019459.1, forward strand.
GGGGACCATCTCTATGTCTCTTGCTGGGATCCCAATGGGCATAGGGCCTGGCACTCAGGATGCCTTGGTGAACGTGGCTTTAGCAAATGAGTGTGTGGAGCCGAGTCCCTGTCCAGCCACATGTTCACAGAGGAATCCTCCAGCCCCACCAGGACCAGCCTGCTTGGGTTCACTCCCAGCTCCGCCTGTGGATCACCTGGTGGGAAGCCACTTTGCCCTTAGGACTCTGCTTCCTCACCTGTGACATGGGGATGAGGAATCTTTTCCTCATGGGGTTGTTGTGAGGTCAAGGACAGTGGCCCCCGTGCAGTGCTTGGCTCAGTGCTGTGCCTGCAGGGAGGACGCACCACAGAGATTCTGAGCTAGTCATTAGGAGCTGGCTGGGAGGGTCCCTGCTTTATAGAATATGGACCCTGGACCCTGGGTTCAGCCCTCCCCTGCTGGGTTGCTTTCTTGTGGGGAGGAGGAACACAGACTTCATCTGGCAGTTTTATTCTGTCTCAGCTCCCCTTGCCCATGCCTATCTGACCATCTGTTAGGTCTTGGTCTTCAGGGGCCCATGTGACAGGGCTTTTGTAAACTGGAAAAGGCTAAGTAGGCCTAGGGGGCAGGGGCAGGTGTTGGTGGGAAGTGGGATATGCCATCTACACAGAGAGGCTTGGCTTTGGGCCTCAAGTGGCCAGCAGAGAGGGCCCCAAGAGGCCTGGTGGGGGAGGATTTGCCAGCTCAAGGGTGGCCTTAGAAGTTCTCAAGGCAGAACCATGGGCCTGGTCACAGTCACCTCCCTCCCCTGACTTCCAGCCTGTCAGCTCCCATGGACTGTCCATTAGGTATCCCTCCCAACCAGCCCCCTCTGCCCTTCTCCCTACCCTCCTAGGGCTCACAGCATTATCTTAGAGACCACTGTTAGTCAGAGTTTTCTAATTCTGACCATGTCCCTCACTGCTCAAATCCTTTCCACAGCTTCCCAGGGAACATGAATAAAGTACAAGCTGCAAAACTGGCTTCTGAGACCCAGAGTAATTTGGCTCCACCCGCCTACCCCTCCCCAACCCCCATGGCCAAACTCAGACCTGAATTTCCTTTGGCCTACCACTCAAAATGAAGTCCCTGTACAGGCAACATTGACACCATCTGGAAGCTTGCAGGAGATGCAGCATTTTACACCTAGATCCAGACCACAACCTGCATTTCACAGGACCGCCAGGGTTTAACTGGATCTCTACCTGCACATTAAAGTCTAGAAGCACTGTCCCAAAGCCTCTTGACTTTGCACATGTTTATCTAGAATACCCTTCTAGCCTCTTCCTGATTGGGTCTCCTCATCTCTCACATCTCCAATAACAAAGTCTCCTCCTCCAGGAAGCCTTTCTTGACTCCCCCAGTGTAGGTCAGGCTCCTCCTCTGGGGCACCCACAGTTCTCTGCACTTCCCCCAGCTCATCCCTGATCCCTTTGGGTCCTCACTGTCTGGCTAGTGGACAGTGAACTCTATGAAGGTGGGGACCTAAGTTGGACCTGGGTGGCTATTTGTCCCTAGTATCATCCAGAATAGGGCTGAGCATAGAGAAGGTGCCAGAAAATGTTTGAATTGATGGTTAGATGATTACAAGACCCAGGCTGAATGTTCAATCTCAACTAATTAATTAGATGGTGTTCTCTGTGGCCTCTAAGACAAATTGACTGTCAGCAAGAGAATGGCAACATAGATGAGGGGCATAGGCTACCAGGGAGGTCCGGGAGTGCAGGCTGGGCACTAAGGGCCTGGGCGGGATGGACATCATGGACCCTTCTCCTAAGAGGGGCTAGGCAGAGGTTGAGAACATGGGCTCTGAACCCAGACCATCTGAATGTGACTCCCAGGTCTGTTGGGATCTTCAACAACCTCTCTAATGGGGCAAAAAGTGGTCTTGACCCTATAGAACTGTTATATGGTTTCCAATCAGTCTATGTAAAATCCTTAAAATAGTGCCCAATGTAATATTAAGTGCTTGGTACTTATTAGCTGCTCTTAATATTATCACTATTTCTTAATTCTAGATATTCTATTGCTCCTTCTTATCCCTTTGCCTCAGCATCTGGGTTGAGCCTTAAGCCTTGGACTTTCAGAGGCCCCAGGGTCAGGACTCCTCACCTCAATATAATGGTCTGTGAACTCCGTCCCAAATTCTCGGCTTGCACCGAAGTCCAACAAGGTCACCTGGGAATGAAAAGTGGTGAGAGGAACACTGGGAGCCCACTGACTCCCCATGGGGGCAGCTTGGACCCCTCCCTCCCTGCAGACCTCCTGGCTCCTGCTAGGGTCCCTGCCCAGCTGCCTCCAGGACCCTCAGCCTCCAACTCCACACTTCCAAGCCACCCCTGCATGGTAACTGAAGAGATCTGGCTTTTATTTTTTTGGTCCTATTTGGTTGTATAACAAATTTTAGCCCCCTCCTGCCAAAAAACCCCCCAAATCCAGAGAAAAATAAGGTATAGGAAAAAGTAAATGAAGAGCGAACTGGCAGCTGGGCGTGGTGGCACAAGCCTGTAATCCCAGCATTTAGGGAGGCTGAGACAGGAGAATCGCGAGTTCAAAGCCAGCCTCAGCAATGGCGAGGCGCTAAGCAACTCAGTGAGACCCTGTCTCTACATAAAACATAAAATAGGGGTGAGGATGTGGCTCAGTGGTCGAATGCCCCTGAGTTCAATCTCCAGTACCAAAAAAAAAAAAGCAACCTGGCTTAAAATATCAAATGCTATCAATCCAGGTGGAGCCTTCCTTGTACCCCACATATCCCCAGGGTCTTTTCCAAAGTTATCACTTTCCTGAAACCATTATTATTAAATCATTTCTTCAAATTCTTGTGTATGCATATCTAGGTTTCCTATATGCATGTGCACCCACAGGCAATATATAGTTCACATACTTTAAGACTTTATATAGATTAGTTATCCTGCAACTTGTGCTTTTGGCTCAGCATGGTTTTACAGTTTATCTTGTTGCTATGTATAGGTTTGGCTCATTCATCCATTTTTCACCAGTATTTATATAGGACTTCATTGCATGAATATATTACAATATATTTTTCACTTTTGTTCACTTGTGGCTATTTCTGGGCTTTGTGCTCCATGAACACTGTGCAAGTTTCTCTAGCGCAGTGGACTTTGACCACAACCAACAGTAAAAAGTACAGTGTAGAGGTAGGGTGTAGCTCAGTGGCAAAACACTTGCTTAGCATGCATGAGGCCCTGGGTTCCATCCCCAGCATCACAAAAAAGAAAACAAAAACAGTTTATACCAAGGGCCCAGGCAAATGCATACACAAATGTAAATATTATACAAAAGTGTCCAAAAATAATATGGATCCCTCCCATCTGGGACACACCCATAGGCATTTTCTGTCCTATTCTGTTAAAACACATGTACACACACGATGCTCTGGGAGCCCTATGTATGGCTATCAGCACTCATAACACTTCTTGGAGTTAGAAAAACCACCCTGTGGGATATAAGCCTAGGAGGCGATGTGTGTGCTCACGGTGCGGGCAGGGGAAGGAGTAGAAGGACTAAGCCTGGAGACTCATGGGGCCACAGGATGTGCAGTAAAGGGCTCAGGCTTGATCTGGGGGGGGGGTACTGGGGGGTAAGGAAGGGAAACTGTGGCTACATTTGTGTTTGTAAAAGATCCCTCTGGGGACAGACCGATTTGGAGAGCCAATTGGGCAACTTCTTTTTTTTTTTTTTTTTTTGGGTACTGGAGATTGAACTCAGGGGCACTCGACCACTGAGCCACATCCCCAGCCCTATTTTTTGTGTTTTATGTAGAGACAGGGTCTCACTGAGTTGCTCAGCGCCTCGCCATTGCTGAGGCTGGCTTTGAACTCGCGATTCTCCTGTCTCAGCCTCCCAATGTGCTGGGATTACAGGCTTGAGCCACCGCGCCTGGCTAAATTGGGCAACTTCTTTTTTTTTTTGGTATCAGGGATTGTACTCAGGGGTATTCGACCACTGAGCCACACCCCCAGCCCTATTTTGTGTTTTATGTAGAGACAGGGTCTCACTGAGTTGCTTAGCGCCTCGCTGTTGCTGAGGCTGGCCTTGAACTCGCGATTCTCCTGTCTCAGCCTCCCAAAGTGCTGGGATTACAGGCGTGCGCCACTGCAACTTCTAGTGAAAGCAAAGATGTGTCTACAAACAGCAAAAATCTGTAGGTCCAAACTCTTGCCTCT